>JADLZN010005034.1:0-251385 GCA_018155175.1 Sinocyclocheilus anophthalmus | reverse complement strand
AGAATGAGTACAGTGGTGTCATGGTATCCACCCCTAAAAATGTCACCAGACCTCCAGGAAAGCTGCAGAAGATCCCTATCCGATGGAAGCAGGTGGAAATGGGCAAAGGATGAGCAGTACCTCCATGCCAGGCATTGTAGTCTCCATCAAAGTACTCCAGACACCAAGATTCAGCATGCCGGCCCAACCAGCACTCCTCCTTTTGACCTTTTCTTGAGATGGATGGGTAGGTGAGACCCAGTTCCCAATAGATCTTTCCACTCACATCTACCTCCCAGTAATGGTGACCAGAATCCCAGCACTGGATGCTCAAGACGTTAAGGGTGGTGTCAAAACGTCCCTCATGCTCAGGGACATCTTGCCATACACCTGTGAAAGTGGCACAGTCCCCTTCAGATGAAATAATCAGCTTGGGATGGGCAGTGGAAGGGTCCAGGACCACTTCTGAGGAATCTGCAAAATGAAGATAGGTTCAAAACTAGACTAGCTGTTTACACAGAACGTGTTTATCCATTCCATTGTGCTACTTTTCCATTGTTTTTCTACGTCAACATGCTAAACGAGTATCTTTTATGTTGCATCTCGCATCTTTTGTGGTGTCTTGTGTATGACAAGGCGTTCTACAAACATGGCGCTCTTGTTAAAATAAGTTTAATTATTACAAAAAGTGTCTCATGACCTTGCGTTATTTCCCTCATTCCACTGCCTACGGGTTGAGGTTTTACAAAGCAAAAAAAAGGACTGTTTGAATGTCCCCTTAAGGTTTATATATTTGAAAGAATATGGAACTCTACTGTGATTTGTTTGTCAGTGATCTAAAAAAAGTAACATTCATTTGCTGCAAATTGTTTAATGCAAAAATCAACAATTTTTTAATGTGCTATTGACAGTTACTCACAGCTCTTCAGCAACCTCTTAGCAATGGGGATCTGCGAGCGGATAAACAGTAGTAAATTGTGTGTGAGGCCCAGTAGCTGATCTGATTTGGTCTCATCAAGTTTTATGAGACCTGGGTCTGTCGCTGTTAAAAATTCCAGCACCCTGCCAACAGAAAGCATGTCAGCTCACAGATAACACCTATCTTCTATATACTGTAAAAGGTTGATGGTTATATTGAGATTAAGGATTTTTGGCAAAGCTGAATTTTCAGTAGCCATTACTCTTCTTCAGTCTTCAGTGTCACATGATCATTGTAATATGCTGATTTGATGCTCAAGAAACATTATCATTATTATTAATTTCGAAAAGAGTTGTTCTGCGTAATATTTTTTGTGGAAACCTTGATACACAATATTTAAAAATAGCTGTTATTTGAAATCGAAATCTTTTGTAATGTCTTTACTGCCACTTTTGCTTAATGAAGTTTTGATTTCTTAAAATGTTTTTACTTTGAACAATACAAATATAAACATATTCACAGTTACAAAATAATATTTTTACAAGTTATAAAAATATTGTTCAGTTACAGAAAATAATGAGTGTAAGGTATACAATTTAAATTCCCTAAAATTCTGATCATTACAGTGATAGTTTATTTCAGATGTCGTATACAGATTTTTAGAAACTACAATATTAACCGGCATCTATTTACTAAATTCTGAGTAGTATATAAACTCAATGTGCCCATCCAGCTATAGGATAAAAACAGTCTTTAATTTAAGAATGTTTGTTCCAGTAAGCTAAACGGTGTTCATAACAGCACATTAAATAAACCTAAACATGAACTGGATGCTGGCAAACATGATCTCTACAACAATAATGCCTTTGCAGATGAGTCATTCAGATTTCATTGTGTTTCAAAAGCTAGCATGGCTGACATGGTGACAAAACTATCTCTCTTAAGTGCGGTTCTAAATATACATACCTGTCCTCATACATTGTGACCTATGAGAGAGAGACACAGAAATGCATAGTGAGAATGTATTATGTTGCAGGGATGGTAGGTTTCACCATCTGTTGTTGGTCATTTCATTTATTGGTCACTCATGATATTTTTATATAATGACAGCCCATACCATTCATGGTAGATTAAGGTACAATAAATATAAACAAAAAGAGATTATGACAGTTCACCTGTCTTACCAATTATTCTTCTTATAAAAGGCTCACCCTGTCACCAGGCTGTATGTCACTGTCCATCATCCCTTCATTCAGCTGAACCTCAATGTCTCTGAGGAGGACACAGTTTTTCTCAATGAGGTTATCCAGCGCTCGAACCGCAGCCGTCTCCTCCATCTCCAGCAGGGACAGAGTGATCCTACAGTCCTCCTCCAGAACTCTCCGCATCTCTTCATACTTCATCATTATCCTTTCTCTCATCGCAGAGGACTTTGACTGAGGAAGATGAGGAAGTTGGGTAATCCATTAAAATAGATTATTTGTATTTATTTTTCCTAAATTCAAATGTTGCAAATGTTCTTAAGTACATTTTTTATTGCTTTTGAAAGAAGTATCGTATGCTCTCAAAGACTGCATTTATTCAATTAAAAATAGAGTAGAAAAATTGTTAATTTTTTTTAAGTATTTTATATTTGAGTATATTTTAAATTGTATTTTATTCCTGTGATGTCAAAGCTGAATTTTTCAGCATCATTACTCCAGTCTTCAGTGTCACATGATCCTTCAGAAAATCATTCTAATATACTGATTTTGTTCTTAGTTTTTGTTGCTTAATATTTTTTTGTAAAAACCATGGTACATTTTTCCTGATTCTTTAATAAAAGAACAGCATTTATTTAAAACAGAATTTGTAACATTACAAAAAAAAATTGTAACATCAAAAATATCTTTACAGTCACATTGATCAATATAATGCACACTTGCTGAATAAAATAATTAATTTCTTTCTTTCAAATAAATAAATAAAAATCCTTACTGGCCCCAAACTTTTCATCACCAGTGTAAATACAGACCTTAAAATGGCCATATACTTACTGTATATAATTATCTTGTAACAAACTTGTAAATAATATACTTTAAAAAGTTGATTTGGGATTTACTTTGAAGACGTTTTCACTCAGAAATTGCTAGTAAATTTTACAAATAATTACACAGAAATGACAATAAATATTGAAGTAGAAAGACTGTAGCATACATAAGATCAAGATAATATTGGAATGTGTCTTTGTAGTATATTTAAAGAAGCATAGCTTGATTTAACATGCTAGACTCACTTTGATTTCATTTTGCTTGCCATTCAGTTTCTTCAGTCTGCATCTGATCACTTCCCTTTGTCTCATGAGTTGATCCTGGTTATTTTTTTGCATGTCTTGTTGACAAAAACAAAAAACAAACAAGCAAGCAAACCTGCATGAGAATCCAGGCAAACTTTGACATTTTTAGGATTAAAAATAAGAGAGAACAAAACTTACCTGACACTGATCTTTCATGTCACCTTGCTAGACTGAGAGACAGTCCTTATGTTGCTTTCACAAATCCTTAGGGGGTAATTTGCAACTCTGTAGATGTTCCAGCAAGCGAGATTTTAAGGAGCTCATGCTTCACTAATAGTGAAAGCAGATCACATGGGTGGGTCACAGTGGCACGATCCTGCCAGAGATAAATGGCATTCACCTTGACTTGTCGCTGTGAAGCATCTGTCACTGCAGTGCTGCTCGCCACCTGTGACAGGACATTCACATACCGCTTCCTCTCCAGCCCATTTTTAGAGGTGGTATTTAAAGAAGTGGATAGTGAGACATTGGCCCATGCAGATTCATAACAATCAGGCTCTGTAATACAGCCTGTGTATACTTTCTACATTGTGGCTATTAATGTTACGCACAGTGAAACAAAGTACAAATGGATTCTGGAAAATGCAGGAATGAGAAGGTCAGTTACAGCCTTCATGAAGTAGCATGCAGGAAGGCCTATGATTCAGAGTAGTGACAAGAAGAGAACAGAATGAGTGAACAGAAGAATAAAAATGTAAAATTTAACACACATTGTAAAAACTTTAACCTTCACCGCCAGCTCACAGATGAATCCAACAGATGGCAGCAGAGCCAATGCTGGACATCTTGGGAGAATCAAACGATTTGCTACTAGTTTACAAGATTTATGACACAAAACAGTATGATGATGAAGACCTCATACTGACACAATCCATGATACATAAAACCATCCCTGTAACACTAACAGTTTGTACAATAGTTTGCATTCCTTAGTTTATAGTATTGTGCACAAATACAAAACGAAAATATGTAAAAATGAATAAGTAAATAAATAATTAGTAAAATAGTTTGTATACATTTTTCAGTTGTGTCGTTAGTTTGTACAATGATATTTTGAACAAAATACATTTAAAAATATGTAAAGATAACTAACTAAATAAATAAATGGTAGCATCTGCTTTGCTTCCTCAGAAGTACCATTACTTTGTACGGTAGTATACTGTACAAATACATTTAAAATAAAAGTAAATAAACGATCTGTGCAATAATAACATCAGTCTGCACAATTGTATATTGTACAAATACATTTAGATGAACAACACACAATAGTTTGGTAACAATATTTTTTTGCAATACTTATCATTAGTTTGCACAAAAGTACATTGTGTCAACTATAATTTAAGTAATTATCAATATTGGTACAATAGTTTGCTTTCTTTCGTTAATCGCATCATTACATATTATACAAATACATTTTTGAAAACTGATTTAAATAAACAAAATAATAAATAAATAAATATCAAATACTGGTTGAAATTTTTTTGTAATGTAAATGAAAGTAATTTTTACATAGAAATAAATTTTAAAATGTAAAATCTTTAATCCAATATTTTTTTAAATAAATTAATAATTGTTTAGTGGATAACATTGCTCATTTGCACCAGATTAGAAACTTGAGTCAGGTCATATCTCATTTTATATTAGTGCTCTATAGGTTTTATCCACTGCTCAGGTTTTTATTCATCTAAAAGTGTGTTGACGGGCATTTAACGTACATCTGGCAGTCTAAAAACACATAATATTGCATAAAAATACAAGCACAAATAAAGTATGATCTGACATGTCTTTTGTGATCTTCCTTTGTCCTTGCCTTGCTCCCTGTGTAACAATAAAGCACAGTCAGCTTTACATGTGTTCTAATAAATGCAGGCCTGAGCACATTACTGGACTCAGAGGTGGATTGGGAAGACCACTGTGATCCATAATCCACCTTTCATCAGAATTTCCTGTGGAAATAAATTCCCTTAATTTCTCCAATCTCCACCATTAGACAGCAAAACCTTGACCCCAGCGTTACCTCCCCTCCGGTCCTTCTTTAAACCACTGTCTATTAGGCAGCTCAAATTAAATCCCTGCTGTTGGACTTTAATAAGAGAATATTTGCTCCTGTATTTTAACCTTGTTATCCAATATCCTGTTCCATATTCCTCCGAGTGCATGCTATAGGCTGCTTTAATGCAGAAAGGGTGGTTGACTTGCGGCCCAGATGAAGAAAGCAGGTCTTTAAAACTTTTCATTTTTTTTATATTTAAAACATAAATGGGTCGTTATTTAGGCAATAAAAATAAATCCATGTAAATGAATAAAGAATTGTGATTTCTGCATTTATTGCCATACCATTCAAACCATCATCAGCCAATATCATCAGCTCCTTGAGTAACAGGAACTATTCAATCATGTCAAAAAGTATAAAAAAATATTGTATTTTTTAACAATTTGAGCATTTAAAAAGTCAGTCTTGGTGACCAAGGACATGAAATGTCATACAGTATGTGTCCCTTTATCTGTAAACTGTACCTGTGAAAATCAACACAAGTGTGTGTGTTGCACTTGACACCTGTTTATGTTTGGCAGAGGACAGTTCATTAAATATGTACAGAGTGTGTAGTTGTGCTGGGTTAGGTTAAGTGCTTTGTAAACCTCTTAGGATTGTATCAATAAAGAAAAGGTCCTTACCGGCTGTAACCCCACAGGCCTACTGTTTTAGACACCTACTGTATTCTAAGTGACACATCCACATTTGAAGCCTGAAGCTGAAATGTGCGGACAACTACTAAAATAACACTGCTATCATATTTAGGATAATTAGACTGTAAAGTCAAAACAAGAGGTTGTAAAATGTAGCCTATGTTTTAGTTTTTATTAACAAAATGCGTTTTCACACAACAGCTAAAATAAAACGGCAAATACTTGCTAAGCAAAATCGGGAAGGTTACCAACAGTAAATAATACTACAAGTCCACTTTATTTTAGATTTCACTTTATTTCAGATTTACTCTACAAATATAACACAAATCATTTTAAAGATATTTTAACAAAGTTAGGCTACCTGTTAGCCGTGCCGGGGGAGTCCCGACATTTACATTGCGCGAGACAGTAACCTCAACCTCAAACATTACTGAGAGAAAAAGTATACTCTCTGAAAGTCATTTAATAATTGTGAAGTGTGTTACATTTTTGTCTTTTTAGACACGAAAAAACAAATTTGTATTCATAGTTGAGATTTATTGTGGTCAACGTAGTTGTTGAGCAACAGAAATCAACCTGGCGACATATGAGAAGCGCTGTGCTAATCGCGGATAGGAAACTCTTTCCGTGTTAAATGATTTACGTTTTATTACCCAGCAGCAGCCCTTCCTGTTTAGTTTAGGCAGCAACATAAATAACAGAACAAAGGATGCACATACAGGCCTGAATGAAAACAGGGCCAGCCGGGCACTGCATGCATCCGCACTCATCTTACAGCCTCTCGCTTATATTACCGTCTCACTTACTGTACTTCCCCAGAGCCGGGAAAAGCTATCCGCTGTATCTGCATCTCTAATGGCTGCTGCCTTTTGGGGAGTTTTCAAGCAGAAGGAACCTGCAGACAAGCAGCAATCGCTTAGCTAAATGCGGAGAGCAATCTTGAAACAGAAAACTGGAGCAGGACTAGGGGGTTGCTGGATGGGCTGAAATGTTATTTGGATGATACCCGTGCATTAAAGCAAGGGGAAGCTGTGTTGAGTTTCTCATTGAGAGGCAGCAGCAGGGCTCACTGTGATAAGGAAATAAGGCTAATGTTACCTGATCTGGTATAATGTGAACCAATTACTACTCCATTGCACTTCATTACAGAACAGTAATAGGGCCAGGGTGAGCCACGCTATATGAGCAGCCGGGGGAAAATTGAGTAGTCATTGATAATATGATAAAAAGTTACAGAGAGAGAGGCCTCTCAAACAAATTATTGAAATGTACAGTGTGTGGGAGAAACAGAATAACCTCATTTAGGCAGCCGTGGGCCAGCACTTGTCAAAGTAGCACACTCGACACAAAGGACTGCTTATGGAGAGAAATCTAAAATGATCAAAGAATTGTTTTAGGCCCTGAACTCTACAGACCTGCTCGGGACCTCAACATTATTCAGATAGCCTTACTTCCTATCTATCTATCTATCTATCTACTATATAATCTGTCTGTTCATCCGTCCGTCCGTCCGTCCGTCCGTCCGTCTATATATCTGTCTGTCTGTCTATCTATCTGTCGTGAACATTTTTTTGTACACACATGATCATATTACCATTACAAAATGCTATTTTATATCTACATATTTCTTTTATCAGAATTTTTACTCAGGCAACCTTAAAAAAAAGAAAGAAGGAAAAGAATTAATCAAACCAATCACCGTCTAAACACATTTTCAATCATTCACGGTAATCAGATTGTGTTTACTTGAACAGGGACCGTTTTAATGTATTATTAAAAACTTAAATGGAGTTTAGGCCCAGAAAAAAATGCTCATATGAAATGGTGTGCAAACAGTGTTGAAAGATTTCAATCGTTATTGGGACAGGCGTCAGACTGGTGAAAGGAAAATTAGCATTGAGACTGTCTTCTGTTGATAAGAGTCTTTGTCGACATGAATACCAAGAGGTGTGAGTGACACTCTGGCTTTGGCTTTACAAACACACTCAAGTGCTTGGTAAACGGAAGAGGAACACATGTTAGAGGAACGATGAGATTCTCAGACTATCCCACTGTGTCAAATATGAGATGCTATATAATGAATATTTTATAAAATACAATATCACATATAAAATAAAAGGCTTTGTTTCTTCTTTGTTACTTTTTCTCTTTTTTCTTTTTTTTTCAGTTTTTCTTTTTTAGTACAAATCATTCCCTGTCAAAATAAAGAGAAAAATGTAAGCCAATTAATTTATCCAATGTTCCCTGTCTCACCATAAACATGTATTACAAGGTACCTCTGCTAGTAATATTAATAATACACTAAAGTAGTAAAAAGATTACTGCAGTGCACATAATTTAAGAGGCATTAAAAAGGTCCAGTTAAACTAATCACCAGGATCTAAATAGGCAATATATTAAATACACGCTTCAGTGATCAAAACTGTTGTGAAACAACTTATCGGAAGCGCAATCTTAAACCACTATTTAAAGATCATTTTGCTTTCATCTACTGTCTGTGTTCTGCTGAGAAACCTCAAACATGATAAGCATTCAATTTGGAATAGCTGCTTTGGCTCTACAGTAATCGTAAAGTGGATATTAATCAGTCCTATTTATCTATAGAAAAGTGTGTGCGGGTCTGGCTCTAGGTAATTTTTTCATCCTGAATAGAAAGTTGGTATGGTGGTCTCATTTTCATATCTAAATGCCCCTTTCAGGCCAGACTGAATCCCAGAAATGAACACTGTTAGCACTGCCAGTCTTACTCGGCAGAAATATGCAGCGGTAATTTGTGTCCGTGATGGTATGTGGAGTAAGAATATTAGCTGTGAAAGCTCAGATTGCAACCTTTTAAAGACTTGTTTAAAATGCTAAACTAACAGTGAGATTATAGGGTGGTGGCTGCTCAGCAGTTAAAGATCTGCTCTAATAATCCAAAGGTCACAGGGTCAAACCCAAGAAAGTTTGAATCACCAACTAGAGAGTTACTGCTATCATTTTTATCATAGTGCTTTGAGCAAAGCACATAATCTCCTTCTTGAACTGTTTCTAAGGGTACTGTAAGTCTAGGAAATGTTTAGCTAAATAAGAACTAGGACCAAACATTCCTTTTATGTTACACTCATCAAAATTAATTTGCTTACAATTTCAGCAAATAGGTCAAATGTGTCAAAGAAATCCATTGCCATTTAATTAGTGATTTACAATAATACTAAAGACTCTTTATTAAAGGCCTTTCAGAGAGTTCAGAGGCAATTCCATGGTTGCATTGTGTACACTGTTGACAAAAAATAATGTCCAGGAGCATTTTAAAATTTGCATGTATTTATTTGCGTATTATTGCATTATGTTGGCTTTATATTGGAACAAGAGTTTTACAAAAGAAACGAAACGCTTCCTGGGATCATTTGCATGTTTTATATAAGTATACCAGTGCATTTACTTAGTGTTACAGCTTTTTAAAATATAATAATTGCAATTAAATTGCACATTGAACAACCCTACTTTAGCTTCATAAGACTTACCAACATTAAAAATATTGCACCAGTATTTCAGACCTAGTTACATTTTGACGGAATAAACAAACTGATTAACAGACAAGTATACACAAACACACTTATAAATAAAAATCTGATCTCACAGACTTTTTTTTCACATGTATAAATGTTACATTTAGACTACATTTTGACATCTATCAAATTCAGGTCTGTTACATACTGGCATTCTATCACAATCTAGGTACGCCTCGAAGTTATGCAATTTATACCTTTATACGTACAATAAATGTACGTCGTTGACAATGACAGATTTGTTGAAAATAGTAGACTCATGTGGGGTTCTAGATCTCTCTCCATGTTCTTGGGCTTCACTTGAAGTCCTGTGTGCAGTACAACTGCTCAACATCCCTAACAAACACAGTCTTTGTATGGAGACTAACATGACACCCAATGTGGAGGAGGTAAGCTTCCTAAAGTTAAACGCATCACTTAGCTCATTTTAAAAGGCTTTGAACAGACAGATATTAACCTGAAATATATGCGAGCCTCTTCCTCCAGCTTAATCCAGTATTTAATTAGAGCGGGTCAAGAGCTGGGGTCGCGTGCCTGGCTGATCGCTGCTTAAAACTTGTTCACTGCACAAAGAGAGTACTGATAGAAAGCCACCACGGGGATGACTGCAGATCTCCGTCTAACCCTATCACAGGTTATTCTTACAGAAAGTGACCAGTGAGAGCAGAACACACAGAGAGATATGCTGCTCTAATGTGGTAAACAGTGTTAGATGAGTGAATAGATTAAGGAAATTGCAAGAAGTCGAGGCACTGAATAATTAGACCTGTTTAACTATTCAACATGGTGTATATAGCACCTTCAAATTATAAATTACTATTAATAAAACATCTTGTATTGATATTTTACTGTGCATCCAGTTGAGGACGTGAGAATCAGTTGTAATTAGTCTGCATATTAGTCAATAAATATTCTCTAGATATTAACAATATTGCAAATTGTGTGGAAATAAGAACACATGTTCATATTAATTTGCACATTATGCTACTTTTAAAATCGAATTCAGTGGCATTGACCATTTGTGCTTCTGTCACACAGCCACTAGAGGACAGAAGTTGACTGCAAAATTCCACATATTTTCTCTACTGGAGAATATTCCTCAAACAGTCTGCTTATCAACAAGTCAAGGGACAGTAAAATCAGTTCGTTTTAAATGTTATGTAAATCCTAATGTCCTAATTCATAATTATGAATTCATAATGATATTCATAATATTTCATAATGGTTCAAATTATTTTTAAATAAATCAGACATGAATTTTCCAGGTTGCTGAGATAAATCAGATTTCTCTGTGATAAGTTCTGCCAGAATAAACACATTTAATTGATAATTAGTCAAGATACAATATAATGTAATTTTATGCATTATTTTCTCTTTGTAATGATTGATTGTGACCAAGTAAGCAGTATTTTATATTGGCCAGTAAGTACTTTCTTGTGGTCAAACTCTACATTTACTGTAATATCACAATCCAGTGAAAGTAAATGTATATACAGTGGGTACGGAAAGTATTCAGACCCCCTTAAATTTTTCACTCTTTGTTATATTGCAGCCATTTAAGTTTTTTTTCCTCATTAATGTACACACAGCACCCCATATTGACAGAAAAACACAGAATTGTTGACATTTTTGCAAATTTATTAAAAAAGAAAAACTGAAATATCACATGGTCCTAAGTATTCAGACCCTTTGCTCAGCATTTAGTAGAAACACCCTTTTGATCTAATACAGCCACGAGACTTTTTGGGAAAGATGCAACAAGATTTTCACAACTGGATTTGGGGATCCTCTGCAATTCCTCCTTGCAGATCCTCTCCAGTACTGTCAGGTTGGATGGTAAACGTTGGTGGACAGACATTTTAGGTCTCTCCAGGCGCAATTGGGTTTAAGTCAGGGCTCTGGTTTGGCCATTCAAGAACAGTCACAGAGTTTTTGTGAAGCAACTCCTTCGTTATTTTAGGTGTGTGCTTAGGGTTATTGTCTTGTTGGAAGGTAATCCTTCGGCCCAGTCTGAGGTCCTGAGCACTCTGGAGAAGGTTTTCGTCCAGGATATGCCTGTACTTGGCCACATTCATCTTTCCCTCGATTGCAACCAGTCGTCCTGTCCCTGCAGCTGAAAAACACCCCCCACAGCATGATGCTGCCACCACAATGCTTCACTGTTGGGACTGTATTGGACAGGTGATGAGCAGTGCCGGTTTTTCAACACTACCTTGAATTAAGGCCAAAAATTCTATTCTGGTCTCATCAGACCAGGATCTTTTCTCACCATCTTGGCGTCTCCATGTGGGCTTTCATGTGTCTTGAACTGAGGAGAGGCTTCCGTCGGGCCACTCTGCCATAAAGCCCCGACTGGTGGAGGGCTGCAGTGATGGTTGACTTTCTACAACTTTCTCCCATCTCCCGACTGCATCTCTGGAGCTCAGCCACAGTGATCTTTGGGTTCTTCTTTACCTCACTCACCAAGGCTCTTCTCCCCCGATAGCTCAGTTTGGCCGGACGGCCAGCTCTAGGAAGGGTTCTGGTCGTCCCAAACGTCTACCATTTAAGGATTATGGAGGGAACTGTGCTCTTAGGAACCTTAAGTGCCGCAGAATTTTTTTTGTAACCTTGGCCAGATCTGTGCATTGCCACAATTCTGTCTCTGAGCTCTTCAGGCAGTTCCTTGACCTCATGATTCTCATTTGCTCTGACATGCACTGTGAGCTGTAAGGTCTTATATAGACAGGTGTGTGGCTTTCCTAATCAAGTCCAATCAGTATAATCAAACATAGCTGGACTCAAATGAAGGTGTAGAACCATCTCAAGGATGATCAGAAGAAATGGACAGCCACTGAGTTAAATATATGAGTGTCACAGAAAAGGGTCTGAAAACTTAGGACCATGTGATATTTCAGTAATAAATCTGCAAAAATGTCAACAAACACACAAAATGTGTTTTTCTGTCAATATGGGGTGATATGTGTACATTAATGAGGAAAAAAAAAAAAAAAACTTAAATGATTTTAGCAAATGGCTGCAATATAACAAAGAGTGAAAAATTTAAGGGGGTCTGAATACTTTCCGTACCCACTCTATATATATATATATATATATATAAAAACACTTTGCCTCAATAATTATTCCTTTGGTAGCGTTACAGAAACATTGCTTATTGGTGTTAGTTTACATTATTCTAATCTATAAATATTAAATAATTTCAAAACTTGCAATGCAAATGCAAAGTAATTCATAATATTTACAATATTATTTGGTTTGCACTCTTGACCTCGTTGCTGGAAAAAATGTAATGCCTGAACAGCATAAGAAAAGATTTGCCATAATTTACATAACAGGCACTCATGTTGAGATTTTAGATTTTTTTTTTTCTAGCAGAATTGCAGTTTGCTTCCTTTATTCTAATTTCATATCGATTTCATGTTGAATTTCACGTCTGAATCTCACTAATCAACTGCAACAAAAAAGAAAATAGTAAATTATTTCACTGATGAGACCATTGTGCTGTGTTTCTCTTTCTGTTAAGAGTTTGTGAACATTGTCTTTGATTCATTTTAAAGGGTTCAAAAGACACATAATTCCTGTGCTGACAGGCAAATTCACCTGAATAGAATGACTTACTTCTACTTGACACCATTCCCAAACTGGTCATCCTGAGCGGAAGCAGATCTCAAAAGTTTCGTCTCTGAGCATATCTGAGAGGGACAGGGGTGCGCTGCCGAGACAGGGACAGGTCTGTTCCACTCCCAGCTCTTAACAAGCATAGTAATACATCAGTCAAAAGCAATAATTTTAAAATTAATGAAATTCCAATTTGCCTTCAGAGCATTTCTCGTTGACATTTTCCACATTGCAACAGCGCTTTGATAAAGTTTTTAAAATGCAAAAATGCATGGCAGAGGCTAAAGACCAGCCTGGGTGTCAATGTGCCTGCCAGAGGACTATGGTACTTAATTTTTATCACCACTCGCCCAGGGCAAAGAAAGCCTGAATGTTAACATTGGCACCATTTTCATTATCGCCATATGATTATGGATTTTACTGTGTTTAGCTGATAATACAACCAGGAGCTCACCTTAAAAGAATTTGCTGGGAGCCTCCATTTCCACCCAAATGAAATTTTCATTTGACAAACAAGTACAATTAGACTGCTCCTCTTGTTCAGTGTCAGTCTGTTTTCTGATTGAACTTAGACCAATTTGCAGACGCTAAATGAGTTTGAATAATTTACATTCGGAATGTCTCGGGGACATTAGCTTTTGGAGTGCTAAGTGGCAGCATGCTTTTTGAAGTTGCTGATGATTAGATGTCATCCTCCCTCTACCTGCACATTTTGCAGCCTACTTCAAAGTTACGGAGTGAAAAACCTATATACCTTGAAGTACAATGACAAGTTAAAAGTGATTTTTTTTCTCTCTCTCTCTCTCTTTTTTGGGCCAATTCTGATAGGCGGAGAGAAAATTACTTTAATATGTGTGTAATGCACTTCGTTAGCTTTAATGCACTTTGCCTCACTCCGAGGGGCCTCTTTTCTTATTACAAACATTTCATATTTGGTTCAATAAGAGTATTTGTTTCTGTCAAATTCGTATAACTAATAAAAAACAATCCGTTAATTGAACTAAAACATTTACTAATTGGGATTTAAGAAATTAAACAGCGAGCAGGTGCGTAATTTTCAGAAAATTCATGAAGGGATTGTTTTACAGATATAATAAATTTCACGAATCCACAGTTTCTCCACAAGTGCTAATTTCACGAGTACTGAAAGCTGGATAAACAATCTGAAACTTATTTATTACATACAGTACATTACGGAAAATGACTCGCCTTCCGACGTTGTTTATTCTACATTCCGACACACAGTTCATACGCACGTTTAGCTGTGTTATTGCTATGGCTTCCTAATTATGCACATTAACTTAACATTAGCTCGGCAATTCTTAATATTAGCCTTGCCATATAGAAAACAAAACAGCTATGAGCCAAGATAGCATTCAGGCGTTCCCTCGGTTCCCCCCAGATCGGGCAGAGGTCTCTCCGACTCAATGACATCCAGTTGTTGTGTAAGTCTTACAAGTCAGTTTATGGTTTCCCATCCACCAGATCCAGTTTCCCTGTACAAATGTGCCTATTGTGCAGGCCTCTTGGCAGAGCAGACATACTTACTTTAATATTTGCGAGGCAGGATAACCTGCTGATACCAACGAGGTCAGCTTGCCTCCCTCTCTAGATTATTACTAGTTTCCATGACTGCGAGCAAACTGAGCCTGGTTTTATCACCATCTCTGACTGAATCAGTCCATGCTAACTGTCATTCCTGAACAATGAGCGTACACAGAGTTTGGGTCGAATCCTGCATGTTTAAATAAGCGGTTTTGATGGACGAGTTGCACAAGACGACGACTTCACTCACCGCTGGTACGTTTGAAAATCAGTCTGATTAAAATTCGTAATTAGACAAAGTGTATGGCATTGTTGTTTGTGCCATTATAACCCTCTTCTGTTTGACATCTGTTTAGGATTCAATCCTGCAGGCAAATTCTCCAGACGAACCGAGCTTCGCTGAGCCATGAAAGACTGTTTTTAGGCCCACACAATAATGTAAATATATTAGAGGAGAAATTGTGCTGCAGATTACCTTCTATCAATGGGAACTAAGCCTCAGCTCAGAACAGGGAGATGAGGAACTGTTGAAAAGCAGGTCACTATGGGTAGAGGAATAATGCAACATTATTTGTTTTCTCGCTCTCTCTTTTCTCTCGCTCTCTCTACTGGATCTGGAATTGACCTCAAATTTGAGTAACAGCTTCCATTCATACTTGAGAATCTGAACACCAACGCAGAGCGAGTGCAAAAGAGAGAGGGAAGGAAAAAAGAAGAGATCGCAAATAAAGGAGGGGGTGGGATAGATGAAAGGCGCAAGGATTTTTACAATGTGATTAGGAAGTAATGGGCTTGAAATAATGCTCCCGCAGCTTATGGGAACTGTGCAGAAAAAATTGGGAATTTCCATTAAGGCTTTTCCCTTATTGAAGGTCAATGGCTCGACTTTGTTTTTCGATATCAAAATCATTAAGGAATGAGCCGCGCTTGCCTATCGCTGAAATGGATGAGGGCCTGATTTGGTGCCCACCACCTTTGTCAACAATGAGTCCTCTGTCCTCGTCTGTGATAACTTTCTACGCATACACACACACTGACTCCAGGAGTCCTCCGAAGGTCCAGGTGGAACAGCTTCACCCCGTAATGGCTCTGTGGAATGCAGAGTAGTGACCCCTATTGGTTTCCCTTCCATGTGAGAGGCATGCGTATGTTAAAGCCTCCTCGCCTTGCCGCTGATGCGGGGAGAGCAATCAGTAGGGCATTACTCCCAGCTTGCCTTAATGAGCGCTGAGTACAGAGGGTTTAGGTATACACAAGGTTATTAAAGAAACTTAACAAAGGCACACTGAGACAAATCAAGCCCCATGTGCTAATACAGTCCTCTTCTGTCCCAAGAAGGAGACTTCGGTTCGATTGGACAAAAACATTGCTGTCAGTTTGTAAATCAGCTCTACTGATGATAGGGAGATGCACTGAATAATTAGAATGAAACCCTTTATGACAACAAGAGTTATTCTTAAAGTTTGTTTAGGTCACAAACTACAGTCAATGTCATGTGAAAAACTGAAACTTTTTCACAACTCCAGACTCACAAACATCCAGAAATTAATTTTAGTTTTAGATACATTATAAAAAACTTAAACCTTTACAACTTGCCTGCATTAAACATGAAAATGCCACTAAAAACCCAATAACACACGGGTGTATGGAGAAATGTAAGAGTATCACAGTTTAAAATTATACTCTATATTATCTCTGTAAAATGTTACAACTAAATCGAAAACAAAACAAACTAGAAAACGAAAACAAGTGTTAACCATTGAAAACTTAACTAAAATTAAAAGAGAAACAAAATTAAAAAATAAAAAAGTTTAAAAAATTTTAAATGTATTAAAAAATTAAATAGAAATAAAAACTAAAAATTCTAAACTGTAATAGCCTCTCTAAAAGTGATCCAAAAGTTGGGTTGCAGGTCTGTTCTGATCACAGGGAGAATACAATGATAAATGCACATAATTAAAAGTGATAGATATTTGTGCACAGTTGGAGGTAAAA
The DNA here is from genome assembly GCA_018155175.1 of Sinocyclocheilus anophthalmus. Classification (NCBI taxonomy): domain Eukaryota; kingdom Metazoa; phylum Chordata; class Actinopteri; order Cypriniformes; family Cyprinidae; genus Sinocyclocheilus; species Sinocyclocheilus anophthalmus. The sequence continues at coordinate 234,755 of JADLZN010005034.1, read as the reverse complement.
ATGATTCTAATGTTTGTTGCCCAACAGTATTTTGATCTAAATTTATGTCACTTTATAGAAGAAGCTGGTCAAATTAGGCAGGTTGCATGACACGTCCTCATCTTTTTAAAAACAAAACTACGCAAACTGAAAGAAAATACATCACTACATTAAACACAGGTTCACTCGTAGCAAGGTTTGTGCCAACACCAATGTATTCTAAGCTGAATTACTGGCTGCCAAGAGCATGAAACCAATAAAATTCAATTTTGCAACAAATAATTTTGGCATTGTGTTGGATCACCACTTGATGTCCAATGTAAAATCTGGTTCCTGAGGCAAAACCATTTGAAAACCAGCGCTTAATGGCATTGTTTATTCACTTTTATTTGAATCGGCCACTCCTTTCCAGAATACTTGAACGTTAGTTGAAAAAAAAAAATAATTATTGCAGTTACAAGTTACAGGCTTACAGGTGTTGCTTTCATATACTCTGGAACTGCGAGGAATAAAGTTAAATTCATTTATAAAGCTGAGTAGTGTGCATTTCATGTTCAAACCCCTTAAGTTGCTTGAAAGACCAATACAAAGAGCTGTAGGTCTCTCATTCAATGGTCTGGGTCTTGGCTGTAATGGAAGAAAATAACAAATCCTGAAAGAGAAAAATGGTGCCATGAGAAAAATAAGGTGCTCATGTGGAGTGACGGAAAACAAACAACAGCTCTAAGCAAGCTATTATTTATTCAGTCACCAGAGAAATCAAAGCTAGTAGCTGCTGTTACAATTGTTTGCTTTGCTTTCCTCTGCTTCTGTCAAAGCATTGCACCTTGATGATGCTTTGCATATGTTCTATGTGATCTTCACCATTATGCAATGCGGGACTCATGGGGTAGCGTGATTCGAGTAATAAACAATGAGAAGCTGTTTACATGCCGATCGTGAATCAGCATCTCTGGAGTTTTAGAATCACAATGATATTTCCTTTAATCTGGATATATGACACACATGTAAATTACAATATCAAATAATACCGTCCCTTAGCATACTGTTTTCAATTAAGCTGTTTTCTGATAATCTAGGTTACATCATTATTCCTACAATTGAATCATAGCCATGCTGATATAGAGAACAGTTTAATAAATAAGAAATTAATAAAGTACCTTAAGTTTCATATTGCCAGTTAGTTTGTCTGTCTTGCTCCTCCAGTGGAAATGGATCCAAACAAAGTCACAGAAGAATGTATTTTTGCAGATTTCGAAGCAATACAGCAGTGGAGTTTCCTTTCTGAATGCATCAGTGTTTTGAACAAATTGGTTGAGTGAAGGATTCAATGACTGACAGTGTAACGCTACGTGTAGAGGAAAGGCACATGAAGACAAAAGTCATCTACACAAGAGTTTAATAGAATCCAAGAAGATGATAATCCATGAAGGGAAGGGAACACAGAAGCAAAATAACATCAGATCAACAATACCGGACCAGGAAGAACTGAAAAGGGAGCAACTTAAATACACAGGAGATAATATACGAAGATAATTAACTAACACAGGTGAACAGAATGAACTAATCAAAAGGAGAGACAGAAACTAGGTCAAATTCAAAATGGGCATGAAGTCAAAACCTAAATGAAAACACAACAAAAGAAGTTCACAACTGTGACAGACAGTCACTGCATCCATATACTGTATGCTTATTTCCCTACTATATAGTAGTTGAAAAAGAGTATGTCCAAATTCATAGTCTTCATAAAACAGATAGACACTTTAACATCCCATAAGTCACATGACAATTACAATATGATGGATGTAGTAGCCTATATCCAGATTTCATTAATACTACTCCGTGTCAGACTTGCGTTCCTCTTTTGTTGTGTTTCTGTCCCCATGTGCTCCCCGTGACCCAGTTTCTCCCTTGTTTGATTGTGTTCATTTGATTCAGGTGCGTCTTGTCAATTACCATCGTTTCGTCCTGTATTTAAAGTATTGTTTGCCCTATGCTCTCTTGTCCAGTGTTAAACGTCTAGTGGTGCTATGTGTGTCTCCTGCCTGCCTGTGTTACCCCTGCTTGGATGTTTATTAAAGACTGTCACTTTGAGGATATTCTGTCTCGCAAATTCATGCGCTCAGCCAGCAGACACTGACAGAACAAGCCTTTGGCGTGATATGTGGAAGATTCCTTGAGGTTGTACATTTGGTCGAGCTGGAGTCCTGAATTCACTACAGCCCAAACAAATTCAGAGTCCGTTCCAAGCCCAGAGAGGGCACCTGTTCCTACGTCCAGCCCAGAGAGGGCTGTTGTTCCCACATCTGGCCCAGGAGGGCCTCAGATCGTGAGTCTAGCCCAGAGAGGGCTCCTGTACCCACGTTCAGCCAGAGAGGACTGTTGTTCTGCTACTCCACCATGGCCCTGAACTGAATGCTCGCAATGGCCACCTAACTGCCTGCTCGCCATGTTTCCCGGAACCGGGGTTACCCCTGGAGGGCAGCAAGTCAGAGAAGAGCAAGCTAGTCTGATAGGCGCGGGCGCCAACCCCCATCCCCTTGGAAGGTAAGTGGCAGAGGACGTGCCTTCTGGAAGGGGCGGGTAATGTCAGACTGTGTCTTTTTGGTCATGTATTTAAAGGTTGTTTGCCCTTTGTTCCGTGTCCAGTTTAAACGCTAGTGGTGCTATGTGTTGTCTTTGCGAAACCTGTGTTTCCCTTCGGATGTTATTAAAGGACTGTTATTTGGAAATATATACCTCTCTCCACGTTTCCTTTCACTCTGCCACCAGCCGACACCTGACACTTCAGACAGTATGTGGTTTTGGATGCACCTAGTCAAAACTTGTTTCGTTCCTGAATGAATCAGTGTATTTGAATGAATCAGTTGAATGAATGATTCTGTGATTCACTCATAAAGACTTGTTGAGACTTGCCACCTACTGGCATTAATTATTTAACATGCAGAAAAAGTAACTGAAAAATCTTCACCACTAATTCAACGGAATGTGTATACAGAGTGATACAAACAATGTAAATTCTCAACCGTGGAAAGCCACTCGGCCAATCAAATTCGAAAAACGGAACAAACTCTTGTACAATAATGTATATGAGAACAAATACATTGAATCATCACTCCCATGCCCAAAATACACTAGTGAATATCTCTTTGATTAAAGGCACAATACGTAAGATTTTTTTAATGAAAATATCTAAAACCCACTAGAACAGTGTTATATATTTTGCTGACTTGTGTACTTACATTATCCCAAATGTTTCGAAGAATGTTTAAATCCAGAGGAATAAGCAATTTTAACTAGTGACAAAGACCGCGTCCATAGTGTCATTGTGTCGCCTGCCAATGACGTCATTCAACCTCGATTTCCGGTTTTGTTTTGTAGAAAACATGGAAAAACACCAAAGACGCTTTAAAATGTTATGCGTTTTATTAGACAGGTGACAAACGCACAGAGTAGCATTATAACAGAAATTTCAAACGTATCTAGCATGATAAAACAGCGCTGCTTTACCCCATACTCACGACCGGAAGGAGCGGAAGCGGTCGACTGTAGCATAATAAAAGCTCCGCTGCTTTCGAGCCGCCTGTCATGCTCGTTCAGCGGCCTCGTTTTGCTTCGAGGGCTTTCAGCCTCACCCTGCTTCATTATACTACATTAATAAATCATTAGCTCATCAATTAACATGATTTTGGGAGGAGGGTCCCGGCGGATTGCATCGGCTGTGGGGATGAAGATGACAACTACCATAATTCCACACTCAGTCACGGCGTCATCAAACAACGCCTTTGTCTCTTTGTTTATTTTGAATAAGCACCCTCTAGTGGCGAAAACTTTCATATTGTGCCTTTAATTCAAGTGTGTTATATAACCTGAATTAACACAAATAGCTCAGTATTGGATTATATATATTTGTAAGATATTGTTCTAGTACACTTTAGGGAATATATGGGAATGATTAGAATTGCTTTATAAAAACTGCCTACACTTGGTGAGACACCACTGCACCACCTAGTGAGATTGGTTTTACATCTCATTTCTGATAAAGCTGCAGCACTATGATATTCTTATTTGAATCCCATTGAAATGAATAGTTTAGCATGGGAAAGTACACACATTTCACTGTCATACTGCAGTTTGCACAATGAGTGCAAAATTTGTGTTTTGTGGCAGCACATTCACAATATTATCAGTGTTCAAATTCAGTCTGGATCACCATACATATCTGAAAACTCGCTGATAAATCTGCTTTCCACACCCATCCATTTGGCCTGAAGTTCTTCACAGCAGTCACAACTAGGTTTTACAAGTGTCACTGTTGAAAATAGACTGGTGGACTTTTAAGTGTACTTATTTGCAACTACAATACAAGCACACAATATGAGACTGGATTCCCTTAAAGACCACTTAAGAAGTACAAAACTCTTCCTGAATCAATAATGTTTGCCGTCAGAACCACAAAGCCCTGCAGTTTTCAAAGTTTAAAAACTAATTAAAGCTGCTCAGATTCTACATGCATTGTGTTCCCCCTTGACAGAGATCTCTGGAAGATCAAGAGTGCCTAAATCTCTCCCAAACCACTCAACAAACAAAAGCTGAGTAATAAATCCTAAATCTGATTTTGGTATCTGCAGTAGGCAGCCCATGTATCCCCAACACAGACAGAGACTCATTGTGCTGGGTGTGTGCATGTCTCTCTCTTTCTCTCTCTACTAGGATCTGTGTGAATCTAAGAAACTAAGAATCCATTTGGAGTGCCCTCATCTCGAATACTGCTGTAAACAGATTAAAACAAAAGAATGGTTTGATTTTTTTGCTGGTATAGTTTTCATCCACACTGGACTGTTCTGACACTAGACAATGCACATTTTCCATCTGCAAGGTGCTGAAGGGCAAAAACGTATTCAAAATACATAATAATGCAGCCCAAGTATGGGATTATCAAACATATTTGCTCATAATACCAAACAAAATTGGCATTATATTACAACTGAATTGTGATATATCATTTCATGTTATTAAGGAGCCAAAAACTGGCATTCATACATCATACCCCTCGTATATAGCCCAAAAAAAAGAAGAAAGGATATTGATAAGATAAGGCTTCTGGTACTTTTGAAAGCCAGTCAGAGAGACAGTATCCCAGTTTATACACTAAACTGTGATTGTATATGCGGCCATAAAGGTCCTCCTTTCATTGAATACACACTATAAAATAGTCGCTCCTGCATTGTGCACAAGGGAGAGAGAGATGGGCAGAACGGGAGAGAGAGCAAGAGAAAGGGGGGAAAGGGGAAGCGTTGGAGGCAGAGGGACTCAAACAAACAGTGGAGAGTGGCAAGTTTGCATTGCCCATACCAACAAGGCCCTATCTCATTAACACACCGCTGAAATAAAAGGGGGCTTTTCTGGCTCACAGCTATAAAAAAAATTATCATAGTGATGATGTTCCTCAGCCATCAACAGAGCTGCGATAAGGTTGTTTGATGATGACTTTCCCATGAATGTTAAGCAGCTGCCGCAGTGAAGGAAAGCAGCTTATCAGAGCCTAATGCCCATCTCTAATTCCTGCCCTTCTTGAACTAGCCATTTTCTAACAGCGTTAACTGTCAAATTTACATCCCGTCTTAATGCCACTAAAGAGTACGAAGGATGAAGAGTAAATGACAGCAGTGTAATGAGCAAGGCACCCTTATTCCTTCTTTCCCTCTCTCCCTTTCTCTCGGTCTGTCTCTCTCTATCTTTAGGCATGAGATTTTCTAGAATTTGAGAGTCCTTTTTTCTCTCCACCTGAGCTAAGAGCTAAAAATGATGCCCTTATGCTGCAATAAAAGAAATTGTGTTATAAGCAGAAATGAAATATAAATGACAGATTTTACGAAGGTTCCATAATAGGAATTAAAAATCACTGTAAGTGATTTCAGATTTTGATACTCAATTAATTTAACAATTTAGTTGGGTAATTTTCCAGTTAGATGCACATACATAGCACTGAAAGCAAAACGATATTTATTTTTAATTAAATATAAAAGTATATACATATAAATATAATTATACCGTATATATTTTTAATTACACACTGACCTTTCTAAACAAGCTTTATCTTACCTTGTCGGCCATCTTGGGTTTAATTTCTTCTCTGAGCTTGTTGCTTGTTGGGATTGCCTTCTCTGTCAAGGATACGTGTGATTCTGCCTTAGAATTTAGTCAAATTAAGGCACCTTAGAAGATAGCATAATTAAGATACATTTGGGAACATCCTTCATGTTGGATGTGCATATATTGTGCCTTAAAATGTTGTTTCCGTGAACACATTGGGTTATAGAACAGCAAGTGGGCTGAGGAAAGGCCTATTTAAAAATAAAAAGAAGATATTATCATACTGGTAAGGAGATACCGGTGATGTTTAAAGGGGTAAATACTTTACTAATTGCATAATTCCAGTGTATTGCTCTTATTATTTCATTTTAGAGGTGTGTTCAGGCTTCTAATGGTGAGGCACGATGTGAACCCAACACTAAGCTAATGCAAATGAGACTCGTTGAAAATTTTTCCAAGGTCTGCATATAATTTAAGATGGCATTTAAGCTTCTTACCCTCGATCTTATCTCTTAAATTAATTCATCAGGTAATATGTCCCATTATTCAAAGGCATTATTTTATGCCAAAGAATGTAATGGCATGATTACACAGCCATGCACACAAATTAACAGTGGAACGTGAACATTTTCTCTTAGAAAATGATAGTTAGAGCAGCCGGAAATGAATGCAAAGAGAAAAGGGGGGGGTTGGTATTGAAAGTGAAATTTGACACAATATATCTGGACCAGAAGGCCAATTCAATTTGTGATTCTTTTTCATCTTTAATGATATATATCCTCTTCTGTTCCGATTTTGATTCTCGTCTGATGAAAAAAGGGGCTATGATTAACTATTCAAGTTTGGAGGCAAAATTGTGCTGGGAAAAAAAAAAGCAGAGAATGAGAGTTACCTGCTATTTCCTGCTTCATAATCAGGCATGTAAGTGAAGTTATGAATATAAGGTGTGTTTCATCTGGGCAGTCCCTCACGGGTGGGATGGACAATTCACTCTGATTAAATCTGCACTCATCTGATTGGAGCATGTAAGAGATTCTAACTGGGGTACATTTCACACTAATCTATAAGCCAGTGAAGCTGTCCAAAAGGCAAAGAAGTGTGATTAAAATAAAGAAACAGAGAACAGATAAATGTGTTGGAAGTCCTGCACTAAAAAAGGGAATAAATTATTCAATTTAAATGTATGATTTTATCTGGGAATGGTCTGGTTGTGCAACTTTGAGCTTAAACTAATTACAGATGAATGACGGCAAACTCAGCCAGTCTGACAACCATGACTTCGGCACAGCATGCATTTGAAATGCATTGCATTCATAAAATGTACTGCACTGATTTCACATTATTGTACTTTTAAAACAGATACCCCTATATTTTAGCTGTGGAGTTAGAGGTGTTTGACATTTTTGCAGGAGCAGTTATGACAAAAATCTTTGCACATATCGAAGATTTATATCAAATAAAAATACATAAATGTTTACTTGCTTGTTCTAAGAACGTTTTGCTAATGTTACGAAAACATTATTTCTGAATGTTCTTAAAACATTCAAAACTTCCAGTTTTAATGTTTTATAAATGTTTTTTTTTCTTGGTTATGTGAACATTAGAGAAAACGTGAGAAGCCTTCCTGTTGGGTATAAGCATATTTAAGCAAGCATATTTTCACTATGTGTAACACTTTGAGGGTGGATTCGATTTTTGACTTGTACACTGGTTTTCAGAAATTACCTTTGGGCAGTGTATATTAGACACTGGAGAGCTAATTAATCTCATATGCTTAATGTGTTTATGCTGGCTGAGCCCATAAACCTTGTTTTCAATTCTACCTTTTTCTCTCTTTCTTGCTCTGTCTTTGTCTATCATGCCATCTCCCATCTTTTAAGCATTGTTTGCTCAACTCTGATTAATACTCCAGTTGTTTCTTTATCTTTAGTATATACAAATACCAAAGCATGCACACTCCAAGAGTTATCAAAACATGAATATTAATCACCATAATTCCTTGATTTGAACCTGCTTCCTCGGAGTAAAAAATTACATAGAGTACTGCTGATGATTCTGTCTCTAAAGAAAGCATACATAAAGTTATTCATCTTGTTATTCTACCATATGGATAAGACGCCTGTCATAAAATGCAAAACTATGCGTAAAACAATTCTCTGTACAATTCCATTTTGGATTACCTTTGGATACTGTTTTTTCTCCTTTCTGTTTTACTATATACTGTAGCTACCTAAGCAAGGTTATGAATTAATGAAATATAATGTTTACAAATATGACTTTTTCCTTTTGCCAACCAAACATAAACTTAAACCTCCTGTAGAGCCTGTAAGTATTATCTTGCCAATCAAATTAGTTTGTTTTAGCACTAACCATCTAATCCCAATAACACTGCCATCCTCTTCAAACTCTTTATATGAATTAAAATGTAATGCAAGCGAATCATTTCAGCTTAATGGTTCAAATACAGCTCACTATTACTGCCATAATAAGTAGTTTGAGGTGACAGGTGAAACTAGAAAATAAAATAAATGAGAATGGCATGATGGAATTATCCAATGCGGAAATGTACCATTAAAATGTTTGACGCACCAGGAGATGTCTGCTGCCTCATAATTACACTTTAGGAGCAATGTCATATTTAGTGCAAAATTTAAACGGTGTACAGTATAACCACGCAGCATTCTCATCGAGAAGATTTGGACTGCAGAGACAATGTGTGTACCATGAGAAATCCACTAGGCCTAGTTCACCTCTTTATAACGAGGATACAGGGTTTTACAGGGAAGGTTATAAACAGTTGTAGCTAATGTACAATCAGCTGGTCGATGTCGACAATGACGTATGTAGCAACTAAAAGTCATGCTGATGAATTTGCAAAGCTGATTAGTCCTCGGAACCTATATGTTTTTATTTCAAACTTATTAACGGTCATTTATTTTGATCCTTGATCCTAAAGAATTAGTTAATTACAGACTAATCTCAAGTCTCCCTTTTCTGTCAAATGGTAAAAATGGTATCTGTGAGGAATTCCAGTCAGGATTTAGAACGTATCATAGTACAGAGACTGCTCTCATCAGATTTACAAATGACCTGCTCTTATCATCCAAATGTGCTTGTATCTCACTATCAGTGCTACTGCATCTTAGCGCTGCATTTGACACTATCAACCACAACATCCTTTTGAGTATACTACAAAATTATGTTGGCATTAGTGAAATTGCATTGGCATGGTTCAAATCATACTTATTCGTCATCAAGTCATAGCAGTGAATGAAGAGGACATTATCAATCACAAGTACAGTATGGAGACAACAAGGAATCAGTCTAGGAGCGCTGCTTTTCCACTTTACATGTTACCCTTGGAGGATATCATCAGGAAGCATGGTCGTTAGGTTCACTTGTTATGCGAGATACTCAGCTCTACGAAATTAAAGTCATTCTTGTTTGTTGCTGCCGTGTGTTTTGAGGTTGAGCTCCGTCAAGTTAATTCTTTATCATCTATTTTTATCTTAAAATCAATTTTATACACCATCCTTTTTCAGTTTTATAAAGTGTGAATATATCCCCTATCGTATTCTACAAAAAAAACAATCAGAGCGCTTTGTTAGCACTAGTTCTATTTTTGACTTCCGAGTCGCTATTAGCATATAGCCCGCTAGCATCGCCAGCGTGGCTGCCGCTAATCTCGCTTACACTAATACTCTATTCACACACATTTCCATTGTTTTACCCACTGTTACTTGCTTTAATGGCGGATATGTGTCTNGGTCTGCACATGGTAAAATTGTACACTGAGTACCTTTGTATCTGTGACCTCAGATTGTTCTAAAAACAAAATCCAAATTGGAAACGGGGTGGCAATGAAGCTACGTGCACAAGGTCATGAAATGAGTCATTAGTCACTCCAAACAAACCTTAAAACATCAGCTTTTACATCACTTTAACGCAAGACCTCAATTATGCTTATGATGAGTGTTTAGTAAATTGACATGTTATACATATGTAAGATTCAGTGCGATAGCTCACTGTAATGGACGACCATGGTGTTTATCACCATTGGTGTTTAGAAACACACGAGTATTGCCAAAAGTATTGGGACACCCCCTTTTAATTAACAGGTTTGACTACTTTAGTAATTTTTCAGTACAAATCTTATAATGAATTGTGTGCTTCTAATTTTATAGCAACAGTTTGCACAGGACCCTTTTCTATTCTAACACGACAATGCCTCTGTGTATAAGGCAAGGTTCAAAAAGAAATCCGTGGGGGGGGCACCCCACGTGGACCGGGGGGCCCGCACTTTTGGCAATATAGTGCATTTCCAACACTGCTGAATCAGTGGGACAGATTATCACCATTAATACTTCAACTGAATAATACATCGGACAGATATAATTGCTGTTTATTAAAGCGGTAGCTGTATGTTGTAAGAGGTAGATTTGAGGTGAAACAGACATGAATCTATACCAGATATTTTATACTGGTTGGAACTGATTGAAAAAATGTTCACCAACAAGTACAGGGTCAAATTCATCAGATCAACACTGCGAGAGAGTTTAGAATGTAAAAGCAAATTAATACTCACATTGGATGACAAACAATGTTTTGCATATTTAATATGACTGACGCTTGTGCAAAAAACATTTATTAAATCTTATATAGATATTCTCAATGTTACAGAGGAACCTTCTGTTTCACCTATATAGCTTGTGTCGCGCACTGCTGTAAACATTTCATTCAGACAATGGAGCGGCTCCTATTGGAGGATCTCTAGAGTGATGTCACTGGCTCATCTTCTGATTGGCTGAGCTCTTTGTGGAGCTCCAGTGCTTCTTTCGGCTCTGTGGTGCTGTCATGGAATGAGGTCTGGAGTGGGACGTCCTGGGACAGACAGTCCATAGAGGACAGGGGCCGATCTTTCATCGAGGTGCTGGACGCTGTGAGAGTTGGGGGGGGTTAAAAAGTTCAAAGGTTAAAGAGCATTCAAGTGTGAGTTACGATCACAACTGCATCACGTACAACTCGTGAACTGACAAACATGTGAGGCATCTGTCAGACGCTTACATAATGACTTAAAAACATCTCCTTTAAAGGGCCTTGTGAAAAAGAACTTGAGTGTACTTAGCTGTATATTAAATGCGCACATGTAGTGCAGATACAATCTTATTTCATCTTAAAATGCAACTTAAAATCTTATATCTTTTAAAAACTGTATTTGAAGATTATATCAAATAACTGATATAAAAGACCACCTAAGTGTACTTAAAGAGAGACACTTTCATGACACTTTCATTGGCGTAAGTCACAATGAAGTTGACTTCTTGTTAAGGGTTTGTTCAAAGCACTAACCCTAAAAACAAGAGACAGTTTAGCAACCTTAGCAAACAGCACTGATCATTTTACACATGCTAACTCGGGAGCCGCCAGAAAAACAGCCTGTCTTTGTTTACCACTGACTATTTTCACTTCTCTATTAGCTCAGGCATGGATAAGATATACACACAGGTCGTAACCTGCTGAGCCTCAACTTGCACATAGCCAGGGTATTTAAAGTTCAAAGGTCAAGAACAGCACCTCAGTGTTAGCAGCTCTTGAACACCGTTAGCCTTGTAGCTAAAATAGGTCAAAAGCCAGTGTTTATTTACAGCCAACTTTAACTGCTTTATTCTCATCTGCTGTGAGTGTGTTTAAGGTCAGCTCCTCATATCCCACCTGAGTGGCTGCGGTGAGTCTTGGCACTCTGTGGCCTTGCAGGACTCCCACGGCCAGCGTCCACTCCACTTGACCTCTGGGACTGTGAACGGCTGACCTTGTCTTTGCTCTTCCAGTTGCCTGCAAGAGCATCAACCATTCAAATGGCATACAAAAAAAAAAAACAAAAAAAAAAAAAAAAAAAAAAAAAAAAACGAAGAACATGACAGCAATTAATTCACTACTGGCACAAGCGGATTGGCCCTCTGCTGATTCTGCCCGTCAGTAAGCTGCTTGCTCAACATTAAATAGTCTGGTTCAAATTCACTGTACCTGGCCCTGCAGCACCTTATGAGTTCCTCTTAAAACCCTCCACCTCCCCCGCACCACCTGTCTAACTGCCACGGATTTTATATATCAGGGGGAACATACATTTTTTTAGTCTGAGAGCACCTGGTGTATTTGTGTTAGTGGCTCACCGTTATCGTGAATGATTTTCAAAGATATTATTTAAACTGAGCTGGATGTTTACATCACTGAATTCAATGATGAACTGTCTTAACTGAAAAATTAGTGTTTACTATGTCATTTTGGTGCATTTTGACACTATTTTCCTAATTAATCTGTTCTTGCTTTGTCACAATCTTATTGTTAAAAGCGCTATAATAAATAAAGTGTGCTTGATTGGGGACTTGACTATATTCGTCACGGCCGTACTATACCTACCAAGATTAGTAGAGCCATATCACCCTGCAGCCCAAGACTTGTTGCCCACTGAAGCTAAGCAGGGTTGGGCGTGGTTAGTACTTGGATGGGAGACCTCCTGGGAAAACTGTTGCTGCTGGAAGAGGTGTTTATGAGACCAGCAGGGGCGCTCACCCTGGGGTAGTCTGTGTGGGTCCTAATGCCCCAGTATAGTGACGGGGACACTGTACTGTCAAAAAGCACCGTCCTTCGGGTGAGACGTTAAACTGAGGTCCTGACTTTCTGTGGTCACTAAAAATCCCATGGCAATTCTCGTAAAGAGTAGGGGTGTATCCCCGGTGTCCTGGCCAAATTCCCTCCACTGGCCCTTGTCAATCATGGTCTCCTAATTGGCTCTATCTCTCTCTCCTCTCCACCTATAGCTGGTGTTTGGTGAGTGCACTGGTGCCGTTGTACTGTGGCTGCCGTCGCATCATCCATGTGGATGCTGCACACTGGTGGTTGATGAGGAGATTCCCCCTCTTTCATGTAAAAGCGCTTTGGGTTACAGTTAGACCCAATAAAGCACTATAGAAGATGCCTCCTTACGTTGGCTTGAAGAAATCCATGTTATTTAAATGCTAAAATGCTACCAATTCTCAAAACTAACAGAATGCATAGTTGATATAAAAAAGTGGATGACAAGTCATTTCCTACTGCTAAATTCTAATTATTACCGGGTGGGAAAAACCTGTGCATGTACTAATCTAGAATACTGTCTAACACTTGATGGCTGCTCTGCCAATTCTAGTATTTGTAAATTTGTAAATGCAAATTTCCATCTTAAAAATATATCTAAATAACAACCTATGCTCTCAATGTCAAATGCAGAAACGTTAATTCATGCGTTCATGACCTCAAGGTTAGATTATTGTAATGCTTTATTGGGTGGTTGTTCTGCATGCTTGATAAACAAACTCCAACTGGTCCAAAAGCAGCTTGAGTTCTTACTAGAACCAGGAAGTACAACAATATTAGCCTGGTTCTGTCAACTCTGCACTGGCTCCCTATTGAACATCGTATACATTTTAAAATCTTGCTAATTACTTATAAAACCCTGAATGGTTTAGCTCCTCAGTACTTGAGTGAGCTCATATCACATTATAGTCCTTCATGTCCACTGCAATTTCAAAACTCTGGCCATTTGATAATATCTTGAATATTAAAATCAACTGAAAATGGGCAGATCCTTTTTCTATTTAGCGCCCAAACTCTGGAACAATCTACCTAGTGTTTTTCGGGAGGCAGACACACTCTGTCAGTTTAAATATAGATTAAAGACCCATCTCTTTAACCTGGCATGCACATAATACACTATCGCATTTCTATCATTCAAATCCATTAAAGGATTGTTAGACTGCATTAATTAGGTCAACCGGAACCGGGAACACTTCCCATAACACCCGATGTACTCGTTACATCATAAGAAGAATGGCATCTACGCTAATATTAGTCTGTTTCTCTCTTATTCCGAGGTAACCGTAGCCACCCAGATCCAATCCGTATCCAGACCAGATGGTGGATCAGCACCTAGAAATGACCTCTACAGCCCTGAATGTCAGCAGAGACCATGTCAACTGGATGAGCCCCAGAGACAGATCCCCTGCGAAGACCTGGGGGCAACTAACGGCCGACCGGACAAACCACGGAACCATACGAGTCTCTGCAAACGATCTGACCTGTGTTTCAGCCTGGAATGAAACCACACCATATGTTTTGTCGTCCAGAGGGAACTGCCCTCTGACTGAGGGGGACAGAGTAGGGTAGGAGGAGAGAGGGGAGGAGGTGGGTAGGATGAAAGGAAAAGAGGAAGGGTGCTGAGGAGTCGGACGTGTGAGAGGAGAGGAGAGGAAGAGGAATGTGGTGGAAGAGAGGAGAAGAGAATAGGGCAAGGAGACAGCATCTCAGATGAAAGTCGAGCCACTTTAGTTGACCAGTCCTTGTCCATGGGATGACTGAGTAGGCTGGGCATTTGGACATTCCTCCTCTATGGCTCCTCCCTCTGTCGGCTCCACTGTGGGTCGACATCATGGCTGTGGCCTGGGTCCTGCTGGACTCTTCCTGCTCCAAGCCCCGCCTGTCTCCTCCCTGGCTCCTCCCTCATTCGTCACCCCCATAGACTCTGTCTGCTGGCCCCCTCCGGGGGGGGGGGCGGTGTCTGTCCTCCTCCTTAGCTCCTCCCATTTCCCACCCATTCTTCCCACCCGGGGAGTAATGTCACGCCCCTGGACGTTATGTTGTGCTCTGTGACCTAGTTTCTGTCCCCATGGGTGTTCGCGCTTCCCCAGTTAATTATTCATCATACACCTGTGTTTTTAATTATCCGGCTTGCATTTAGGTCGAGTCTGTGCTGTCCTGTCCTTGTCCGAGATTGAACTCACCCCTGTGTTTTCCTGTGTTCCAGCGCCAAGTGTTACTTCCTGGTCTTCTGAATTAAAATACGAGTGTTGTTTTGTACTCCTGTTCTCCTCGTTCCTCGCTCCTCGCATTAGGCTAAATTGTGACAGAATCTCGGACCAAAATACAGTTACCTCCGTGTCTCCCCTCCGTTTTGTTTCCGTGTTTTGTTCTCTTAGTGGTTTTGTTGGTTGCTGTTGTGTCCCGTGGGATCCCCTCCTCGCCCCGAATTCCATCCTCCTCCTTGCGGAGCATGGAGCAAATCGCTCTGAGGGTCCATACCAGCCTAAATTTGCAAGGCTATGGGGCTCGGACAGCTATTAACTCTACGCTTCAGGATACTGAAGGCGTGATCTCAAAGTATGTCTCACTGAGATATCATGCTTGTTTTAGATGTCTCAGTTTATTTTAGGTAAAACGTTAACTTTACTACGATTGTTAATACTAAACTATCATTTAATAGCATAAACATTTTCAGAATATTCCAGATTCAAGATTCAAGATTGTTATTTGTCCCCATCCAGGTTGTGCAAAAGTTATTTAGTCAGCCACCAATTGTCAAGTTCTCCCACTTAAAAAGATGATAGAGGCCTGTAATTTTCATCATAGGTCTACCTCAACTATGAGAGACAAAATGAGAAAAAAAAATCCAGAAAATCACATTGTAAATTTTTAAAGAATTAATTGTTAATTTCCTCGGTAAAATAAGTATTTGGTCAACTACAAACAAGCAAGATTTCTTGCTCTCACAGACCTGTAACTTCTTCTGTCCTCCACTGGTTACCTGTATTATTGGCATCTGTTTGAACTTGTTATCAGTGTAAAAGACATCTGTCCACAACCTCAAACATTCACACTCCAAACTCCACCATGGCCAAGACCAAGAGCTGTCAAAATACACCAGAAACAAAATTGTAGACCTGCACCAGGCTGGAAGACTGAATCTGCAATAGGTAAGCAGCTTGGTGTGAAGAAATCAACTGTGGGTGCAATTATTAGAAAATGGAAGACATATAATACCACTGATAATCTCCCTCGATCTGGTGCTCCACGCAAGATCTCACCCCGTGGGGTCGAAATGATCACAAGAACTGTGAGCAAAAAACCCAGAACCACACGGGAGGACCTAGTGAATGACCTGCAGAGAGCTGGGTCCAAAGTAACAAAGGCTACCATCAGTAACACACTGCGCCGCCAGGGACTCAAATCCTGCAGTGCCAGACGTGTCCCCCTGCTTAAGCCATTACATGTCCAGGCCCGTCTGAAGTTTTGCTAGAGAGCATTTGGATGATCCAGAGATCGGAAGAATGTCAATATGTCAGATGAAGACTCAAAAATAGAACTTGTTTTTGGTAAAACGCAATTGACGTGTTTGGAGGAGAGAAGAAGCTTGATTTCATCCAAAGACACCATACCTACTTGAAGCGAGTGGGTGAAACATCATGCTTTGGGGCTGTTTTTTCTGCAAAGGGACCAGGACGACTGATCGAAAGAATGAATGGGGCCATGTATCTTGAGATTTTGAGTGAAAACCTCCTTCCCTTTCAGCAAGGGCATTGAAGATGAAACGGGGCTGGGTCTTTCAGCATGACAATGATCCCAAACACACCGCCCGGGAAACTAAGGAGTGGCTTCGTAAGAAGCATTTAGCCTAGCCTTTCTCCAGATCTCAACCCCATAGAAAATTTTTGGAGGGAGTTGAAAATCCGTGTTGCTCAGTGACAGCCCCAAAACATTACTGCTGTAGAGGAGATCTGCATGGAGGAATTTGCCAAAATACCAGCAACAGTGTGTGATAACCTTGTGAAGACTTACAGAAAACGTTTGACCTCTGTCATTGCCAACAAAGGGTATATAACAAAGTATTGAGATGAAATTTTTGTTATTGACCAAATACTTATTTCCACCATAAATTGCAAATAAATTCTTTAAAAATCCTACAGTGTGATTTTTCTGGATTTTTTTTTCTCATTTTGTCTCTCATATTTTAGGTATACCTATGATGAAAATTACAGCCCTCTCTCATCTTTTTAAGTTGGAGAACTTTCACAATTGGTGGCTGACTAAATACTTATTTTCCCCACTGTATATACATGGTTATTAGAGATTATGACCAGCAGTGAAATTCAAGTCAGGTCCGCTCCATGGACAGTGCAATTATTAAAGAATACAAACACAAGAAAAGTATATATAAATATAGGTATGGAAATAAGATAAAAAATGAGAATAAAATAAAATGTGCAGGACAGTATACTGTAGACTTAATAAATATTTAGATGAGCAGGAATGTACAAGAGAAGAATGTGAAAACAGGTTGTACAGGGTAGTTACATAGCAGCATAAGGTAAAAAGTAATAAATAAATTATTACAAAAATTTGCTGTGTGCAAGTTAGCAATGTCAGTATATTTAATTATCTTCTGATAATTAAGTGAATTCTTTTGGGGTTAAGAGATTGCGTTTTGAGTTTAGAGCTGATGGCCTGGGGAAGAGCTCCTCCTAATTCCTCTCGTTTTTGCCATCAGGCACGGAGCGCTTACCAGAGGGCATCAAAATGAGAGACATTACCAGGTTGTTTGATCCTTTATGATTTTTACAGCTCTGCTTTTGCAGCGTTTTTGAGTGATATGTCCTTAAGAGGAAGCAAACCTGAGATGCGCTCAGGCTAAGCCACAACTCTCTGGCAGGGCTTTGCAGTCTTGACTGGGCTGTTCCCATACCCACTGAGAATATCAAGGTTTACTAGTTTAACTGTTTAAATATTCTCTTCATGTTCCGCGTTGTACATACACCACTTTTCCAACACCACCTAAAAATACTTACAAGTGCAAAGTTTTAGCTATAAGGGCCTATACCTGAATTTTTTTAACAATTTAACACTATCCCAGTGTTTTTTTTTTTTCTATTGCTTTGTTAGCATTAAAATGTTGTCTTGTACACCCATTTTTGCATGTAGTATATAGATGTGATGTTTTTCCTCTGTAATCACGGTGTTCATAAACACTGTCTACATACAACAACTTCACATATACATTATTGGTTGTTTTTGATTTAAACGGTGTGGAGTAAATGGACATTGGAAGCAAAAAGAGATCTATTGAACATTTCACAATTTGCTTCCCTAGAACAGAGAATTAGTCTATCCTTTAAGATTGATGGAAACTTTTGCTTGGAGTCCTCCTGCTTCTCAAACCTGTCCCCTGAGACAAAAACTCTAAGCACTGTCACTCTTTAGAAGCGTTCTCAACAACATCACACACTGTGCTCAGATTTTCTCCTAATCTAAAGACACTGGTGGTCTCATATTTGTCTCCCCTAAAGCTTCAAACAAGATCTCAACAACATCACACACTATGCTCAGATTTTTCTCCTAATCTAAAGACTCCGGTGGTCTCACATTTGTCTCCTCAAAAGTTTAAAAGAGATCTCAACAACATCACACAATGTGCTCATATTTTTCTCCTACACTAAAGACTCGAGAGCTCTCACATTTGTCTCCTCTAAAGTTTAGAAGAGATCTCAACAACATCACACACTGCTCAGATATTTCTCCTTAGCTAGATACTCTGGATCGCTCACATTTGTCTCTTTTAAAGCTTTAGAAGCGATCTCAACAACATCACACAATGTGCTCAGATTTTTCTCCTACACTAAATACTCGAGAGCTTTCACATTTGTCTCCTCTACGTTTCATAAGTGATCTCAATAACTTTACAAAGTGTGCACCAAGTCAAATGCCTCAATATGAGCTCAAACATGTCTACCATATAATATGTATTAATAATCAAATTAGTCATTTAATAATCAAGACTGAGTCATAAGCCATTTATGTGCCTTTCAGCAAAGAAAGCTCTAGGGTTAAATTTTTTGTAGATCAGTTTTGATTAAGGCATCCGTTACATTACTATTTCCAACAACAAATTGTGTGCCTAAGTACATAAACAGTGTCCTATAAAAAGTGACATCATCCTTATTTCTGCATAATTTCTCTCTCAATATAGCCTTTAACTCTGAATTTATGATTTTTCCCTCTTTATTTAGTGCATTTCAAGTACTTCACTTGATGCACACTTTGTAAAGTTGTTGAGATCTCTTCTAAAGCTTTATAGTAGACAAATATGAGACCCCCAGATTATTTAGCTAAAGAGAAAAATCTAAGCACAGTGTGTGATGTTGTTGAGATCTCTAATTTAAACATTTTAGGAGACAAATGTGAGAGATCCAGAGTCTCTAGCTAAGGAGAAATATCTGAGCACAGTGTGTGATGTTGTTGAGACCTCTTCTAAGCTTTTGAGGAGACAAATGTGAGAGATCCAGAGTCTCTAGCTAAGGAGAAATATCTGAGCACAGTGTGTGATGTTGTTGAGATCTCTTCTAAAGCTTTAAAGGGGACCATTGTGAGAGTGTTAGAGTTTTTGTCTCAGGAGACAAGTTTGAGAAGCAGGAGACTCAAGCAAAAATCTCAATTCGATCTTAAAGTAAACTCATTTCTGTCTAGGAGAAATATTTGAGATGTTAAAGAGATCTCACTTTTGATTTTTCTTTCCTATGGGTATATACAGTAGTATATTTAAAACTCATTTACAAAACTGCATTTACATTCTTAACAGAAACTTAAGGAGCACCTGGTACACATAACACAAAATTACTTTCAAATGTATTGTTATTGTATTTAATTCAATATAGTGCTCCATACTATTTTAAAATCCTTCAAACACATAATTTATATATCATGTATAAATTGCTATTTTAAATGTCTGGTTATGTCCAGCAATAATACTTAAAGGTTTGTGTTTTTCTATATTGCCTCCGGCCTTTTTATTACCAACAGTAACTAAGCCTTGACATAAAGACACAAGAACTTTGTGCTTTCGCTTTCTTGGCAGAATTTAAAAGAGAAAAATGTGTTAAAATCATCATTAAGCACGTCATTCTGGACGATGGACACAATGTGACATTCTGTCTGTGTAAATATGGTTTAATAAATGAATTAACTCCATAAATAATGGCTGTAATGACATTTTAGGGAACAATGAGTCTGAGCATTGTCAGGAAATAGTTGATGTATGAGTTTCATGCCTCAGCGGTTCCTCAAAATGAATCGGCACAGGAAGATAGCTAGGGCCTTGCAACTAGCCCATTTCCCAGAATTATCTACTTGTTGTCAATTTGCACAGTGGAATTACACATGCAAATTGCACTGCCTGCACAAACACCACTTGGAGATGATAAAAACAAATTAACAAAGGCTATAGAAGAAGGATTTATTTCACTGGCTCACCCAGGTCAAGCAATACATGTATTTGACGATTGTGTGTACCCAATTTTGATGTAATTATATCTGCAAATTATTCTTTGTAATCTTTTTTTTTTTCCTTCAACCTTCTTCTTAAACTCATAATTAGCTTCCCTCGCTTCTCTCTCAAAAACAATTCAGCTGGCTGCCCTGTCAGGCTAACAGTAAATAATCTCATCTGGCTGTTACCCTTCTCTTCCTTTTCCCTCGTGCTGCAGCATCGTCCGTTATTTTTAACACTGGCTTGAACACTGTACACATGGAGGCTAAAAGTCAAGGGTCATTAAATACGAGAGCACACAATCGGGCCAAATGCACAGGAAAACAGGCATATAGCTGGTCCAGAAGTCAAGCTATACATAATCACCTGCTTAACATGGTTTCTCATATTCGGAGCTAAATGAGGAATCCCTGGACCTCCGTGTTGGCTAGTATTAGATATCTCATTTACTTTGTACACACACAGCTAATCTGCTCTAATGAATTCTGCCACCCCAAGCCAGATCCAGATGACTTAAAATTATTATTACTCTTTCCTCAGACATGTGCTTGCTCATTTGAGGTTCAACTTGGCTGGCTTGGGGGAAAAAACAGCCTGTCACAGTAAGATACTAATAATTAAGGCTTTGAGATGATTAGTTTATCTCACCACACTTACCACCTCTTTTCCGCTTTAACCAAAACTAATAAGGGTTTCCAATTTTTAAACAACAAACTCTAAATATATAATAAATGACAGAAATAATGATCTGGAGCCCAAACCGAACAAAAGCGTCAGTGTAAGAGAAGCATGAAAAAAAAAGAGTAATCATAATAATTTTAACACTAGTAACTCAGTGATATATTACACCACCAAATTACCTTTAAAAGTTCTAGTTGCCTTTGACATTGAGTTGTCACATATATAATTAAATTGGTATTAACTGTGGGGCGGGAGGTATCAGTTTGCAATGGAGAGGATATGGGCTATGTAGAGTGACGTTTAATATATCTTGCTGACTTAAGCTCTATCGTGTCATATTAACTTAAAGTTCTTGATGTTGGATGGAATTGATGTTTTTAAGGACATGCAGTAACCAACAAATACAACATATATTAACCCTGTAAAGCCTACAGTATCATATCTGATTCATGAATTTCTTAGACCTCTAAATTATCAAAATGATGAAAACTTTGCTGGAAAAAAAACATTGCAAACAATCTCCAAGTCCCCTGCTGGACTTTGGAGTGAAGTGTATACTTCTTTAGCAAGTAAAAGCCGTTTTAGTATAATTCTAAAATGACCACCCTTAGGTCATGGTACATTACTTTTTGCTGTGAAATCTTTATTGAACATTTACTGGACTAAAGCAACTTAGGTTTACTTAATTATCCATAAATCATCATTTCATTTTTGGAAAAATCATGTTAAAAGGTATAAAAATATGATACAACAGTCTTTTGAAGTTTATTTTTCCATCTCTCAGTCATCATTGTATTGCATATGTTTTGCACATCACAATTAAAAAACGAAGTGGGGTAATCATAAAACTTAAAACATTAATCTCTTTAATCACAATTTTTGGAGATAAGAGTGACAACTAATATGAATCAGTATTGTTATGAAAAGTATTCTTGCTAAACGTTTATAAATACCTTATTGATTTTATATACAACAATCGATTTCATCCGGGCCTTAAATCTGCACCATATTTTTTGCTCATGTTGTGCCCTCTAGGGGAAATTGAAAATTCCCCCCCCCCCCCCCCCCCCTATTATAATTTCACCTATAAATTTACACAGGCCATAAAAGGTCCAAATCTTAAGAAGGTCAAGGTTATCATAAACTCAACTTAAGGGGCAGTGAGCACAAATGAGGAGCATTCCTCATTCACTACAGGTTACAGAACATACTTGTAGAGACAAAGATAGAGAGTTTGGGGTGAAGACCCCAAAGAAGAGAGAGAGAGAGAGGAGAAGGATAGCAAAATGAGAAGAGCACGAGAGGCAAATTGCTGGCAATTAAACTATGGGGGGACCACCCCCGCTGGAGGCATAACAAGCAGAAATTATATTGATGAAAATTTCTGACATTATGACAATACAAATTAGCTTGTTGCCTCAGAATCTGTGCACACTAAATAAATCATTTAAGTAAATAGGTGGTTTTGCAATTAGGCACAAAGCCCACTATTTAGCAACAAAACAGAAAACTGATGTTATTTGATATAAATAAGCAATTTAAGCATCAGTGTTTTTCGTCTGCCAATGCCACAGGCTAAACAAGATTAGCATGCTAATCATTTGAATGATAATGTGGTGATGCCCTCAGCTGCCTGAATAAATTGGGAGACGTTGCTCATATAAGAGCATTCTTATCACTCTGGAAAACATGAGCAATTGTGTTTTTTTGAAGTTTGCCCCATTGTAAAAAGAAAAAAAGATTCTCCTTCCTACCTTAAAATGTGCGCTATTGCGGGGTGACCATACGTGGCCATTTTCCCATGACGCTGCCCTGGCAGATTTCATAATTGCCCTAAAATAGCTAGGTTTTTTGGGCTTTTGTTTGCGTGTGCAAACATCGGGGTAAGGAACTCAAAATACCATACAGACGGTTCCTTATGCTTTCAAAATGCTCTCGAGGTATTTTGATGTCATACACCGATCGGTCTGCACACGCGTCCTGGGAAAATGGCACGTATGGTCACCCTACTATTGCAGTCAACGAGGCTGCCTATAATATTTGTTGTGTATTTTTTGGTTTAACGCCTGTTCAATGACGTAAATGCATTTTATACTTTTCACAATAAACAAAAGGTGTGTGGGCATACAGTCAGCTTGTTGTTATTGTAACCATTTTTTGTTTTTTTTTTTTTTTGTTTGGTTATCTGATGTGTTATTTGACTATTATTTATTACACATAACCGCAGCCGCCACTGTTTTGTGAAGTGGAGGATCACGTTTCATAATGAGATCAAAGTGACCAATCAGCGTCTCTGTTACAGCTGTTGCTCCTCCGCCGACCCAATAATGAAGCTCTATGTTCAAAATGCGGAAATACAGAAGGCAAAGGTAAGCCTCATGTTGTTGTTGTTGTAGTGCTTTGATATTTTATGATATTGTTAAGTTAATCATCTGTCGCATTTTATAATATTTTTGCTTGAAACATAATCAGGACCGGTTTTTTTTTTTTTGTGGCAGAGGATAATGCGGACGTCTACAAAAGTCAGGTTTTTGATGATTTGCCAAATGTAAAATGTACAGTGGACTCTTGCCGCCGGGTCTCACTGAATCTGACCTGAGCTCTGATGATGCTGATGAAGGGGAAGCAGCAGAAAACAGACAAGACGAGCAGCTCTCACGTCAGTCAGACACAGAGACACATTCAGCGTGTGCACAGGTTGAATGTAATAACACAAAAACTGGTTTGCACAATGATGCATTTGGGGATGAGTGTCTTCCTGGAGTTTCCTTGGATAAGTGGCAAGTACGTGGATCTACTGTAGTTATGCATGTATGCAGTATTGAGAGAGAGTGCAGATCTTGCAGTGATCAAATGATGTATTATTGATCTAATTGGGCAGTAGACGGTTAAAATCACTACAGTATAAACAAAGCAAGTTGCAGTTGGTTCATTCAGAATTTATTTTAATATCATTGTTTAAAAGCATTGCTTTTGTAATTGTTGCAGAAGTTCAAAGAGCTCCAGAAAGCAAAAGATGATCAGAGAATGAAGGAACCGCAAACAAAGCGGAAAAGGCGCCACAAGAAAGGTCATTATAACAAGTTTTCTTCTCATTACCTACCCATGCTCTTCTACTGTAGTATTTCTACTGATGTTAACAGTATCCTATTTATTCATTTTCATGCAAACATAATTCATGCAGCTTTGTTGATTTGTGTTTGAAAGGAATTTCTCTTGCAGTGCCAGGCACTTTGTTTTGGTTGTTGGGGTTAAACATGGGTGTCCAGTGGGATTTACTACAGTAGAACTAATATAAGCCACAGGCATCATTGTTTGAGGAGATGAATAACACAATTTCACTCTTTCTAATTTGCCGAAATGCTTGTACATAACTTTTTTTATACGCAATGCATTAACATATTTTGTTTTTAAACAGGCAGGACACAGAATTGCGGCACTGAGCAGAAAAGGTATGATGGACAGTTATGGTTTGCTCCAAGACAATTAATGATGATTTCCATAATAGATCGTTCCATCAATACATCAGTACACTAGTCAGCAGGTCACGAGAAAGACTATGAGAGATGTTGTGTAAACAACTCGAAGCTGAAACACATGTTCTTAGGCCTTACACACTTTTGAATTTGTTTTTCGGTGGTGAGGTGAATATGTACTGAATAACTCATATTAATATCAGGGCATTAAACTCTCCTCACATTTTAGTCTGAAGTGTATATGATGGTTTTAAATTCAAATATACTTCTGAAATTATTTATTTGTTCATTGACTGATGTTAGAAATATTGCATTTCCTCTTATCTAAAGTAAATGTGTTGTGATGCGACTTAAATTCGCAATCACAGATTCAAAAAAAAAAACAACAACGGTAGGCTGGAATACGCTAGACAGCTTTTCACGCAGATTTTTGCCACAATTTACAGATTGGAATTGACAGATTTAGCTGAAAGCACGTAGTGTATGATGGGCACAGACTCATACGTGTTTGGTATTTTGAGCCGATTCTAGAGCACATATTGATTTCATATGTCATGCATCTCCTAGCAACAAGGCACATGCTTCTGCGTGAGTTTGTTGCGTTTGGAACCACTTGAAAAGTCTGGTAGTGTGTGATCCATAGTTGTTTAGTGTATGGAGTTCAGTTTTTATTTTTTTTTCTAACCCTTTACAAAACCGGCAACTGCATGATGCTTGTTTTTAAAATCTGTTCAGATCATTTCAGCCTTGAGGAAAAAGGAGGGGAACAAACTTTAGTACAAAATTCTTCAATTTTGAAACCTCCTGCCTATTTCACTGAACACACATATATTCCCAAATACTGACTCGCTCTGTAATCCACTAGTTATAGCAAAAAGTGATGTGTGCAGAAATAATTGAATCTCACAAAGTATACATGCTAGTCCTGGAGTGAATAATAATAATTAAAAGAAAGACTTGTGATTCTGTGTCTTTGCCCAGGGAGCCTGAGGAGAAACGGGAGGAGCACTGGAAGGATCTCACGCAGTATTTTGGCATCAATGATAGACTCAAGCCGCCTCCTTGTAGCAGACCTCCTCTCATGGTAACAATGATTTCCACCATCTTCCTCTACCACTCTGTGGGTGTCCTAATTCCACTCAGATGCTCAAAGCGTTTTTATCCCACTGCCTCTCTCTGTTCTGTGCCTACTGTATGTGTAACTCGTAATTGTTTCCTCTATCAAATGTGAAAGACAGAGTGAGGAGGCATCTTTTCTTCTGCATGACACTGAGCATAACAGAATAGATCATATTATATTTAATGATGAGATTACCTTAATCTTGACATGAAGATGTAGCTGCACTGTCTGTTCTGGTTGGTGTTTAATATTTCTTATATGAGGTGGATTTCTCCATTGAAAGCCACAGCACAATGGAGTCAAGAGCTCTCTGTAATGCTGTAATTCAGGGATAGGGAGGGGAATGCTTGCAAATCAAATACACTGGACAGCTTCTGTAACAAATATGACATTAAGATTTTTCCCACTCAGATGCTGAAAGGGCATCACATGTTGTAGAACAGCATAAACAATATAACAAACAGCATATGCCTTTATTTGTCCTCTGTAAATGGACCACTTTTTAGTATTACCCACTCTTGAACCCAGCACAGTGATGTTTAATTATATCAGCCTCTTTGAGTTTCGCATTTTGCTAAAAATGTTGCAGTAGAATCTTTGTTTGTTTCATAGCACTTCCATATTGCATATAATTACAGACAAATTCTTAATTTAATGTTAATGGGGTGATTCTTCTGTTAGTGGCACTTGAGACGACTTGAAATCTTGAAAAATGAAACTTCTCCAAACTGTATTTAAACAATTATCCCATGTTTGGATTTGGAATAAAGATCTGATCATGGCTTTGATTAACTTAATTTTGGAGTTAATGGATTTTGGATATTGACATGTGAGTGTAATATTTTTTTTTTTAAATATTAGAGAATTTTAACAAAGTTCTCAAATACTGTTTGGTTTGGTAACAAACCTACTCTCAAGTCATGATAAAACATTTCTGATTTTCAAACATATGAACTGAAAACATGATTTGTATTTATTTAATTTTATTTATTTTTAAAGTGCATTGTAAGCCATTAAACCATTAAAAAGCTACTATAATGCATTTTATTATAATATATTATTTTCTTTAAATTTATATCAGGGGACAAGTGCCTTTAGTAGATGAATCTCCATTATGTCTTTGCTTTTTCGTGTGTGCATATGACTGCATTGTGCTGGAACATAAACAGTGATTTACTTCCTTTGTCTGCATAAAAACATATTTGTAAACAGACATTTAATTTAAAAAAAAATCACCGTATCAGCACTGGTTTTATGTCACTGTAGCTGTTAGCAGCAATAGATGTTTGTCTGTGGTGTCTGCACAGGTTTGCTTAGATATCGTTCAGCTCAGTTTCATTTAAAGCAATAATACATATTTTTTTTGCAGTATATGATTATGACCTGTACTTTGTGAGATGACAGCAAAATATGTAAGTGAATGAGGAATGATTCAAGAAAGCTGACTTTGTACATTGGCTCATAATTAAATTTCGTCATGCAGGAAGTTCATGATTAAATTTTCTATAAATAAGTCTCTTTTAGTGCAAAGCTTTGTAAACAGAACTAATTCATTTGTAACTTCAAGCCAATTTTGCAGTAATGCATTACTTATCATTCTGCAGCATTAACTTAAAACAGTTTTTGTCGTTATTTTAATTTGTAAATTGTCATATAAGCAGAATGTTGGCAAATGTAATTTGTTTTAAGTAGGAACACGCTGCTAATTCAATTGTCCATATCGTTTAATGTTGAGCTCAAATAATTTTGCATTAGCAAGTTAAAATATTGGGTTATTGAGTTAAAATATTGTTTTGATTATATATATCCAGTTGTCCTGTTAAATTAGACAGCTCTGCTGCCCCATTTTCCCTCACTTTCAAAGGCTATATCTATTTTGGATTAAACATTATTAAAGGGCTGAGCATATGCTGTGAAAATAAATTTTAATAGAGTTGTGAGCGAGGCTGATTGGAACAGTCCCTCTGAAATGTTTACCCAAGCAGAATGAATATTATATGGCCATTTCTGAAATCACAGTATGGAATATACATTAGCTCAGGAATAAATTACATCAGGATGTTCATACATGTACGTATGTATTGTTGTTTTTTTTGTTTTGTTTTTGGACCATAAGAGCAACAAACGCGTCTAGAATTGGTGAAATTTGTAGAAAATGAGAATGTTGTGTCTTTGTTTTGGGATTTGTCTTATGAAGATCCATAGTAGCAGACAGAGAGCGAGGGGGACCTCTGTCCCCCCGCCCCCCTCTCCCCCCCTCCCCTCCCCCCCCCCCCCCCCCCCCCCCCCCCTCCCCCCCCCCCCCCCCCCCCACCTCCGAGTCCTAGCCTGCTTGATGAGAAATATCTAATTAAAGACAACTTTATGCTTTGGTACCTCCTGTGGCTAGACAGATTTTTTTGACTAATATTTAATCAACCAACGATTTTCATTTATGAGAGGAAATCTACATATTTGTTGTAATGGCAATCATATTAAAAAGAATGCCTGGGGGAGTTTTTAAGTTACTCTTTGATTTTTTTTTTTCTCATCCATCTCTTTTTTTTATTTGAAAATCACTTCATTTTATTTTCCTCCTTCTCATCTTCAGTCAGGCCTGGAAAAGAGCATAGAGAGTGCCATTGCTGAAGGGGACTGTGGGAAGGCGGAAGAACTGAGTGACAGACTTGCTACTCGAGAGGTATGTTGCCCAGATAAGCCATCTCGGGGGGTAGGCGACTCGGGGGGCGCCTTCAACGGTGACAAATTGCATCCTAATGGGTACTGCCTTGATGCATTTGCCGCTGCCAAAGACACAGAGACTACAAACACACACACACACACATCATTCGACTTGGGCAGAAAGTCTTGCAACCCTTTTACACTAAAGTTAATGGAAAGCCCTCCCCCAGTTTGAAGTACGGCAGTGTCTATAGAACTTTCGGTTCTGCCTTTTAATGAAGGCTACAATGCTTTCAACCTGAGTGCTAAAACATTTTCAAGGTGCCAGTTTTACACCTTTGAAGTGAGCTCATACCTAAATACAGTGCCTGCAGTTTTAAAAAGACACATTTTAGGAGTGTACGTAGGATCAAGCGCTTCGAAGCTAATTTGGCAGAAAATGTAACATTCGCACAGCTGTAATTGCAGTAAAAAGACATTCAACTTTCCTGAAGTTGGGGCGGCCAATAATAGACCCTATGAATTTTTCCCCATTACACCATACAACCGGGCAATATTTTTAAGCCTCGCAACTTTGATTCAATGGAATCTAAAAAGCATTCCACTAAATTCCAGCCTAAGCTTTGATTTCAGTATTACTGCATGGAATTGATGTTCACTGTCAACCTTAAACAGTTTAGTACAGAAAAGGTTTGGGTGTGTGCTTCCAGTTCACTTACATATACATTTGGTGAAGTCGAAGCATTTTTAAAGAAAACATTATAATTTTTTTTTTGCAAATATTATGTATATTTCATGATTTTTTTTTGTTGTTGCAAATATCATGTATATCACTCTGCCCCAAACTGAGTGTTTTTTTTACTACAGAAGTGGTCTGACAATAGAACAATTCTGCAAATACTAGAATTGTTGCAAGCTTTGTTGCAATTTCATTATGATATATTGCACAAAGCACTAATTAATCTTTGTTATTAACTTTATATTTATGTTAAGTAAATGATTTGTAGGACTCATTCTCATTCCATTTTTGTGATAATAATTTTCTTTTACGGCTTATTGCCATACTCCAGCTGAAGCTATTCCTGTTTTTAAATGTGTTTTCAGTTTCTGCAGTAATTCATCTTCTATTAAGATTCATTTTATAGCTTTATTGTTGATAAAAGGTCATGCTTCTCCATCCATCTAATTGGGAGGAGCAGTGTTAATCGTGTTAACCTCAAATATTAGTTTCCTACGTAATCAATTACAGCTTCTGTTCCTCTTGGTGTAAATGTGAAAATTACACCATTTACTCCACACTAATGAAATCATATTGTGATGCTGTTGATTATTGATGTGAATCAGTTCAAAGCAAGGTGATAATCATGCTCCTAACAAGCGTAGCGCCATGGGAACAAACATTAAATAGCTTGCTAATGCTAACAACAGGTCCTTGGTTTAGGCAATTTTCTTTTGAGAGTCTTTACGCGGTAATCCATACAGATGCCACTTACGCTTATCTCTGGAATATCTTTGTGGTTTTATCTTTTTCTTTCCCAGGTAGATGGAGACATAATAATCGTTTCTTTGGAAACCATTCTCGGAAACATTTCATCATTACATGGGCTTCATTGTGATGCCACACGTCTATATCAGCTCTCGCCTTTGTTCTTTTGTTTGGTTGAGAATGGCAGATTTAAGCATTCCTTCACAGAGAGTTTATCTAGACTTCAAAAGCAGGTAAAGAATTTCAGAGATGCCATCATGCTGTCTAAATGCTTGCAAATGACTGCACTGAAATGTTTAAGGTTAGTCCCTCTTATCAAATAACACTGCTGTTATTAGTTTGGCATGGCTTGCAGGTAAAAACACAAATACAAACTGCATGGCTTTTGTCATTGTTTGACTTACCAGGACCATGTTGTCACAGAAAGCTTCTTACAGCATCAGTGGATTTGAGCAGACTTAGCAGTCTCGAATCTCTCGCGCAGCCAGACAGCTAAAGTCTGCCTCTGACAGAACACTGGCAGTGGCTGTGCAGTAATGCCACTGCTAGCTGCTGTATTAGTTCTCCACTAAAAATTGTAAATTACAGTTTTCGCCAGGTAATGTGCATTTGTCATCTTCTGGACATGTCCCTAATGATCTATTGATTGATTTAGCATCTCTCATGAAGATGTGGGTATTGAAAGTTTTTCCACCATTTATCCAAAGTTTCAGGGTAACATCATTCTAAGTTGTGCAATGATAGAAGATCATTTCTGAAATGTGAAGGGTTTCAGATTTAGGTACACTAGTTGCACCATTTGTTATTGTAGCCATACATTATGGCTGAATGTATGTGCCACTGCAGCTACCTATATACTAATATTTAAAAGTTTAGGATTGTAATGATTTCAAGAATTTTTTTTTTCTTTTTTTTTTTATTTATAAAATATACTATATATATTTATATTATATTCTAGTAGTATATATTATCTATATATATATATAATATAATATTATTATTAGTATTTATTGTT
This sequence comes from Sinocyclocheilus anophthalmus, assembly GCA_018155175.1. Taxonomy (NCBI): domain Eukaryota; kingdom Metazoa; phylum Chordata; class Actinopteri; order Cypriniformes; family Cyprinidae; genus Sinocyclocheilus; species Sinocyclocheilus anophthalmus. The sequence goes on along the minus strand of JADLZN010005034.1, from coordinate 204,113 downwards.
ATTTTTTGCGAAACCCTGGATTCTGGTTGCAATAAAATATAAACTAGTTTAATCACACACTTTGTTGAATATTGAAAATATATCTTCAAAGGCACTTTTGATTAATTTAAAGGGTCCTTTGTGAATAAAAGTTTTTTTTTTTTTTTTTTTTTTTTTTAAAATAACAGTTTGCCTTCAGTAGTTGGTCTTTAATACCATTCTGTTTGCTATATCAATAAGTGCCACCTGACCTCTCCTTTTGATGCTTGATCCTTTTTTTTTTTTTTCTGCAACATTTACTGTGATAAACACAAACTGGCTAAACAGAGAAATATTGTTGCCCCCCCCCTGTTCAAGGGTCCGCCCTTGGGGGCAATTTGGATATTAGTGAATCATTTTATGCCCTAATTTCTAATCCGGCTAGTATTCATTATCACAGCGCTCCGTGCGGCCACTGAGCACTCTGCCCAGGATAAATGTTGCTGCAGACACAGCTGTTTGAAATAATGCAGTGAACAACTAAACAGTCAATAATCCCAACTGTGGCAAGCCTCAATTTCAAGGTTCTAATAATATTTGTCTACTGATATATGAAGTATCATACGTTCTGTAATATGTTTACATGCTAATACAGCGTTAAATTAAAGTGTTCAAAAGTCAATGAGACAGTGATATACTAAAGGTCTTGTGATATTATTTAAGCAATTGTTTTTGTCCTCGAGAATGATCTTTATAAATTATGCCTGTGCTTGAAGTATTTTATTGGTCATAACCTATTTATCCTCTGGAATAAATCTTTTTTCTTTTTCTCTCAACTCAAACGTTTTTATGCTTTATATATAAAAATCTCCTGTTTGGAAACGTTTATATGTAGAGGAATTATTTGTGCAGCTTGTTTAATCATATAATATTTTCCCTGTTTCCTTTAATCTGCAAATTTGTTAAAACCTCCTTTGAAGTTATCCTAAAAAGTTTGTGATATGTGGGCTTTTATCTTTGTCTGGATGTTTAAACACAAATGTGGATAGTAAAGGTTCCTTTGAGATTTTCCTTTCATAAAAGAGTATTCAAATATTCTGTAGAAGGTTTAACTCTTCTTTTGGTTTTTGATTCACAAAGTGTTTTATGCATTTGTGTAAAAGGTAAAATCTTTTTAATTGATCAGAATTAAATACAGCATTATCAAATAAAAAAAAATAAAAAAAGATACAGGTACCAGTTCAAAATACTTCAGCAAACTGACCTTTAAAGCCTAAGGACAGTTTGCGGCTTCATGATAATATTTTTTTGAAGGTACATTGTTAAGTCTTCGGCGGTATATCATAGTATATATATATATATATATATATCGTCCCAACGGGCATATGTGCATAGTTGGAGGAGTTTCAAGTCTTTAATGCACTTTTACGATATATATATATATATATATTTTATAGATATGTGCATCTTGCTTCAGTCATATCTAGCTTGTTTTCTGAAATGCATTTTGAATTTATTAAATGTGTAGATTTACATCTAAACACTTTAGCATTTTTTATTTAAAATAAAAACTAAAAAATTAAACCTTTAGGGACTACAAAAAGCTTAATACAAGAGAAACAGTGTAATAATCGTCCAATGTTTAAGATAATGAATAATTTGATGATTTGATAAATATAATTAGAATTTATCTAGCATATTGAGTCTCACTAGTCAAAGATTATGCTAAGCTTGATTGCTTGAAATTAATAATGTTTTATTCGGACTTATATAAGATCATGTTTTTTTTTTTTTAGATTTTTAGATAGTTTTTATTTATGAAACAGCTTTGCCTGTAGCAAGATTTTATGAATTGCTTGCGCAACACTTATTTTTAAGCGGAAAGTTTCTTGCAGACCTTCATAAGACCCCCATTAATATACAAGAGCCCCTCCATGTCATAAGATCTACACCTGAGCAGACCTAAACGAAAGGACTGTCACAATTATTAATTGCCTACAGTTTTTCGCTAGTACCTGAATCACAAAATTAGCTCAGCCATTCCCACTTCAAACGCCCATTGACGTTTTTCGTCTTGAGCGGTTGGTGCGGCGCCAGCGTACTGCGTCCATTTCAAGTTCTCCAAGGAGTCGACAACTTTTTTTTTTTTTTTTTTTTTTATGAAAATGATAAAGACGACGAGACACGCCACGTCTGAATAAGGAGGTTTTGGAGATGGCCGCCGACCAGCGCCAATAAAAAGTGCTAACGTCGGCGATCTATTGAGTGAGCGGGAGTTCATTAACATAGGCACATATATGCCTTTCAGTATGCGACTTAGATGCTCACTTTTCTTTTGCGTCACAGCCAAGATAATGCATTAGAATTGCCGTTAGTACACCTATTAAATGTGTTGCATTGCCATTCCCTTTATCAGCCTTCATCTCTGACCAATCAGCTGGGGTTTTGTTCTAATATGCTTTTGAAGTACAGCATGTCTCGGTAACTACGAACAGATCTCTAATGACAAGGTTCTCTGAAAGTTTGCCTTTGTGTGTTCTTTACAGGGTGTCATACTGTTTGAAGTGCCATTATTGCAGCTAGGTCAAACTCATTGGTAGAGACCAATCCAATTAAAATGCATTGGTTTGACAGCTTTTGTGAAAGAAGTTAGTCTGCTTTTGTATAGGCTTGTTAAGGCTTCTTGCATTCAACATAATGTTTGTCTATTTATTTATTTTTTTCACCCAATTATTAATCATCTTAACATCTTTTTGTCTGATTTTGAAAGCTGTATGCTTAGGTATTTTTAGCCCTTTTCTTCATCAATAAATCCCAATCTGTGCAGAAACGCAAGACCGGCTCTTCCTCCTGTGCGGGCCCCTCTGGCAACAAGAAAACTGTGTGCTAAACTCTCCTCTTTGTTCCATTTTCTTTCAGCATTAGGAATTTAGCACAGAGTGAACTTTTGTTATATCTGTAGATGACTCACTTTAAATTTTTGCCCATTAATTTTGAAATGGGTCCTAAGCTTTTATCAAATGCTGGGGAATCTCATTTGGATTATTGTATTTCATTAATTACTTGATAGACAAAGCATACTTTTCAATGTAGATTTTTTGTGCCGTTTAATTAATTAGCATGTTTTCTCTTTTAATTAAAGCCATTTTTTTCGAATTAAAGCCCACAGCAAAACACATATATAATTTGTTTGTAATTAGCCCTTAATTGGTGGTAGTGGAAGCTTAGCACCCTCGTTTCCTTTTTTTTCCCCTGATTGCCATTTTATTGCCAGTCAGTCATTAATTAAACTGTTTTTCTAATTAGCTTATAAAACTGTTGATGGCACATTATTGTAAGTGTGAGTTCAAAGCTTGCTAATAAGCCTTGCCTGCTCAGAAGAGGGAAGATAATGAAATGCGCACAAAGCCAGCGAACTTTCAGACTTTTTTCCACTCCCTTGTTCCCTGAAGATGACAGTCTTATGTATCTGGAATCAGATTATTGGGGCTGAAACATAGAGAAGCGCATTATACCGAGAGCTTTTCCAACTAGATCCCCCTCAGAGAGGCTGCTTCTCTGTATGTCTTGTAATGCTGTTTGTCAAGTTGGTGACAAGATTACAGGAACTTCTTGTCTTATTTCCCCCACCACCCCCTTGAGACTGATAAGCTATGTTAACTGGATCTTTCACTGTATACAAGGGTATCAAATGTAGGACTCTCAATATGTCACTTTTGTTGAGAGGATTTCGTCTCCTCCGCTTTAGTGTAGATGACACAGGGTATTGTCACGGGAGCGTGGCCTGTTTCTTTTCATTCAGGCAATGCAGTGGTTTTCTTGAGATTTCCCTTGGCATTGTTTTAATGCAAGCCGTGATTATTACAAGCTGTTTAAACTGAACCCATTTGGCATGGTAAAACAAAATGATGATGTTATTGATTTATTGGTACTGCTAGTGCAAAAAAATGTGAGATGTAATTAGTTTTCAATAATGTAAAAAGTGTTCACAATGTACCTAAAATGTATGTAATTCTGTAATATTCTCATGTAAGTGAAATTGTATTTATTTATTTTTATATTTTTTTGGTAAATTGGTGCTACGCAACTAGAGAAACCCGAGAAAAAGCACTGTGGGGAAAAAAGGTTAATTGCAGCACCCACAATGCAAGGGGCTCGATCAGACTATCTGGGATACAAAAATGTGAAAGTACGATCTGTCCACCAGATGATGCATTTGACGTCTTTTGCTGACAAATAAACAGGTGTATCTTGGTACAGGCAACACAGAGAAATAATACACATTGTAAATTTACTTATACTACAGATAGAGTTTTCAACCAGATTTGTATTGTTACACTGTTAAACTTAACTTGAATTAATCAATTTGTCATGTCCACATCTTATGAATTTTGTAAAGGGAAATTTAAATGTTAGCTAGTAGCATTTAGAAAGTAGTGTAAGTACGAACCACACATAAACAACCTTAACTGGATACTTATTCCAGTCTTACATGTTATATTGGCATTAAGGCGTGTTTGTGTTTCACTTATTTTACAGAGTGAATGTTATGTGTAACTAATGTATAAGCTAGTATACAACTGCTAGTATACAACTGTTTGCAACCCTTGCTTTTTCAGTATGTGTGTGTGAGTGAGACAGCCTGGGTTATAAATGCAGGCTCCAGAATTGATTTAAAACCTATTTTAAACAGCTGCAAGTAAATCACTGGATTTTTTTTTTCTTTTTTATTTCAAAGCTATTTTTTAAGTTATAAAAAAATATAGGTTACACTTTACTTGAAGGGGTGTGCATAAGACTCACATGACACCTTCATAATCATGACATGACACATACCATAATCATGACATCGACACTAATAATCATACGACAAGACACATGTCATGAATATGACGGTTTTTATGCATGTTTAATGACAACGTCATTGAAGTGTCATTCACTCAGCTTATGCTATATAGTAATTTTTAATGCCTGATACATTGTGAGATTGTTTTGTTATGGGCCTATGCGTTAGGGATGCAGGGTAAGCGCGTACTCAGCGCACGGTGTTAGGGTTAGATGTTAGCGCGTTTAGCGCTAAAACAATGTCATCTTTGCATTAAAGATTACATAACTGAACGAATGACACTTAAAGACAGTTGTCATAAACATGCATAAAACCTCCTTCATATGATTATGTAGGTGTCATGTTATGATTATGAAGGTGTCATGTCAGTCTTATGCACACCCCTTCAAGTAAAGTGTTACCAAAATATATTAATTATTTCAAAGCTTTGTCTGCTCTGAGTTTGCAAGCCGTTATTGTCATATAGTTTGCAACTGTTGTTTTCATATATTTGTGGAAGGCTCAAAAATTACAAAATTATAAGGAATGAACAGCGCTTTGAAATCAGGTAACAGTCTAGCATTGTAAATGTATGCAGAATGCTTATAATGCACGTTAATTTGCTTTTAAGCTACTTTACAGCATTTGCTGTGGCAGTCGAGGATCTACTTACTATACATTAGCAAGTGGGTTCTGCACCACTGTTGACTTAACCCACCTAGTGGCCCCAAGTTGCAGTTACAGTGCTGAGCAGAATGAATTCATCTCTCACGGACCTTTCAAAGGTCATGTCATTAATGGTGCTAAATAAACCCAGCACTGAATAAGGCTTTGCCAAGTACTGGTGTAAATGGCACACAATACCTATAAAGAGGAGAGAAGAGAGGTAAATGACAATGGAAATGCACTGAATGTAATTCTTACGGAAATATGGGAAGGTTTAGTGTGACTACCTAGAACAAAGAGCACAAGCACTTTTTGTTGTGTATGTTATCTCCCCCCCAGCCCACTTTTTTTTCTTTTTTGGATTGTGATTTTCATTCCTTTTTTCTCTGTGCCCGCTTTTGATGTGAAAGGATTTGGCACTAAGTCACAAGAGAGGGAAAAGGAGGGGGGATAAGGATGAAAAAGGAGGGAATATCATGAAAAGTGGATCAAAAAAGTAAATGAAAAATAATGTCATATTACTGAAAATATGAGAGGCTAATTTGTGCCGACTTTTTGCTAATTTTGTTCTTGCCACAGAAAGAAGTGCTGTCACCTGCTCTGCGCTACACTGATGACAGTGCCAGTGATCCATGAAATAAGCTGCCGCCGGCTTTGTTCTGATAAGAATGAACAAATCTGCACAATGTACTGCGCTCCGAATCTCATTTTCATACTTGCATGCAGGCTAAAATAAATAAGCTGTTTGCAAGGCTTGATTAATCAGACATTTGAGAGCTTTTTTTCTTTTTTGTCTCTTTGATCTGTTCTGTCTCCTAGGTAACTTGCTTGACATTAATGTTGAGCCCCAGTAAAGACAATCGTGGATAGTAGACTGGACTGATTAAAAAAATTAAGACCTTTAATGCTTTGAATATAGTAATGTGTGTGAAAATTGGGGTGTCCCGGCTGGAAGAGCGAAGGGGGGCTTTATTTTGGTGGTGGGGGCAAAATTAGGTTAAAGCTGGAGTGGATGTGGGTAATCCTTGTGTCAAAAACGCAGATAAATCTCAAGATTTAAACCTCCTGACAGCAAAAAAAAAATCATGTTTTGTTGTCTCGAAATGCTGCTTTTTACCCATTATTATATATATTTTTTTTTTAATAAAGCTTGTTTGCGATCTGGGCACGCTTTTCTGCTCGCGATAGCTTTAGCACCTATTCTGCTTAAACGCGCCTCTCCAAAAACACCCTGGTGTGAATTATCTGCGAGCGGATCTGTGCTAAACATGGGCATGATCGCCCGTTATAATTTCCCTCTCTGCGCTGACTTGCTAGAAAACATGATTTATGGCTCTTAAAACCTCGAAAAAAATGGCAAGGATTTAAAAAAACTGTCATAGTGTGTTAGCTTCAGGTTATGCAGACGCCTTTACAAATCTTCCAAGTGCCTGTATAGATGAATGCCTCGAGGGCCCAGCCGGAACCCCGCTCTCTCAGCCTGCTAAAGGCCTTATCTTAAATCCAAGCAAAGTACCATTAATCTTTTTGAAAGACCTTTATGGCTTTTAATGTATCCCAAATTAGAACATTTTACACCCTTGGTTCCTGAAATATGGCGATAAAAGGCCTTTAGAGTTTAATTTCTCCTTCCTGCTCGCTCTGACCTGCCTAATCCCAGAATGCATTAGGAGATATTTTAGTTTCAGTCTTTCTAATAAAGTTTATCCCACTTAATTATAATTGAAATTTTTTTTTTCCACTTTCTTGCTCTCTCCAGTTTTTTGAGCCTACAAATGGTGGCACATTTCCTCATTACCAACTGAGTTTTTTGTGTGTTCCCTCTGATTGTGTTCTTTCACTGTTCTAAAGAATTACCCTCCTATCCCCTCCCGAAAAAAAAAATACAGTGGAGGCGAGAGCAAAGCAGTGGGTGAAAAAAAAAGGGTTTACGATTTGTCCGAGTGTTTATCAAAGTTTCTTGCGGTCCAATAATAAACCCATCCCGGGAGTGATGGAAAAGGCCCGGACTCCTCTTTTGTTTCCTGAGCCCTCTGTGTCACTCTGACTATTCGAATTAATCTAGCCACACCACACACATTTCCCCTCACTAATACCGCCGACATGCGCCTCTCGCCCTCCTCCATTCATTTAGCCATCCTAAGTGCGTGCACTGCAATTTTCAGAATTAAAAGTCCACTTTAGATGAACAGATTAAGTATATGAGATAATAACATTAATTATGCACATCCATGCTGAGTAGTGAAACAGAGGGTTGGCTGTCCTACTTCTATCTATGAACCGCAAATTCTTTTTTTTTTTTTTTTGAAACTCAAGCATGTGCGTGTCCATCAGTGATGAAGATATGAATCGGAGGCATTCTTCGAGCACCACCTTGACGCACTGGCAGGACTGGTCAGGTTTGCCAGGCAGACTGATTTTCTCCTGCTAATAGAGCTTGTCTCTGTCTCCTTCTCAATAGCTGGCCGTGAAAATCGCACAAGCCGCCGATTGCCGTGACTTCACCCGCACCAAACAGGAAGCGGAGGCTTCCAGGTTAGCCCGAAAAAGGAGGAAGCAAATCGCTTGGGGGTTTGTTGTCTTTTCTTTTTTCTGTTCGTCCCTGGTGCTGATACCCTGCAGTTTCATTAAGTCACTCTGCATTTCACACTTTAAATGTCCCCTCTTTCCTGGGCATGCTGCTGTGTGTTAACTCATGTGTGTTCACTAGAGCTTTCTAATGAGTATGTGGATGCTGCTTATCTTTTTGGTCAGTCAGTCCCTTCAGAGGGTCTCTGAATGCCCATTGTGAGCTTATAGCTACGATTATACTTTTCAATTCAGTTTTTGCATTGCCTGCAATTATATGCAACCATATTTATCCAAACAAATCTGTATTTCTGCTTTGATTTATTTTTCTTTGTATTGCTTTTATGTTTTTTCTAAAATTCCCGATAATTTTGAGTCAAATTTGTCACATTCACTGCATTTTTTTTGTGTGTGTGTAATTTTAGGTTTGAAGCAAAGAAAAGATGGGAAACCAAAAGCAATATGGGATTCATGTGACATTCACTGCAGTTGATGAGTAAAGATTTGGCATGTTGATAATTGTTTATAGAGGTAATCTTTTTATAATACAGTATTATTGCATTCAAATTTCCTGTTTTGTCATTTAACATTTTATTTCTTTCTGAATCAGTTTTTTGGTCAATCATTCAGATTTGTGGGTCATTTTTTTTATGTAGCTAAATAAATTCCATAAGCATACCATTATTGTTAGATTGGTCGTTATTGTATGTATTTTCATTTTTTTCCCCTCATAATTCAATCTGGCGCATACAGCTGTGCACGCCATTTATTTACTGCCGTAAGTGGGTTAATCAGGAGCCGCTTATTTTCTTCCACGGAGGTATGGAACGAGAGAAGAGAAAGGAGAGATTAGGGGCCTAATGCAATGTACAGGATAATATGCAATAGGATTTGCCTGGGCAAAATGAAATTTGTAGGCTGTAAGGAGGTTTGAGCAGTCATAAACGAGGAGTTTAGTCGGGTTCGAGTGTAAGATGACTGTGTGTGAGGGACGGTGTGTATGACACTGGACTCAACACATGATGCATCTTTGAGAGGACAGTGAACAGTGCACATTTTTATAAGCCTGTCTGTTAGATAAGATTCAGCTGACTGCACTTTCCAAATATGAAATTTATTTATTTCTGTATAGAATGTATAGATATTATTCTATTGGTATAATTACTTTAAAGTAATAGTTCTTTAAAAAAAAAATCCTAAATCTGCTATTATATTTGTTCCAAACCTGTATGATTTTCTTTCCTCCAAGGAACTCAAAAGAAGAAGCTTTAAAAAATGTTAATGTTGCTCATTTCCATAAAATGAAAGTGAATTGGCACCAGGGGCAGTCAAGCTCCAAAAATGCACAACAAAACACCAGTGAAACATAATAGAAGTAATCCATATCCATATTTTCCATTTTTCCAAAACTTCTGAGGATTTGTTATTGGCTTTCCTTGTGTTGAAAATAACAGAAAACACATGATGAGGGTAAATAAATAATGACAAAATTTGTAGAATTATTTATTTTTAGCAGGATGATTCTTTATGCCTAGCACCTTCCTTTTTAAACATCCCTCCCACCTCCACGGCTCTGTCTCGTGAGGTCATTAGCGGGAATGTGGAAACTCACTCATTTGATTTATGCTCTGCTGGCCTGAGGCGGTGACATCTGTAATTTTAGGGCTTTGACATACCCACCCTGACAACAGCCAACTGACAACTGTAGCACAAACTTGTCAGTGCTGCCTCAAGGCAAGGTGTGTGGTTTCAGCCCTGCCAGTTACCACGGAGACATCTCACTGAAAGTAAAGCACCGCTCTATTGTAAATGCCTTCTTTAGTATATCAGTCAAATTGTGGTTGATAGATCACTAGTATGTGAAGTCTTATACCGTGTCTACAGCGGATGCAAGGATCTAAAAGACAGTAGAACCCATTATAATCAGTGATTCTCTCTATACTGGATGTGGTGCGGCACGAGACGATACAACACGACAAATCCCTGACAGTAAACTGATGCCTCGTTCTGTTTCTGATGTTCTCCAAGTGCCTGCGCTACTTCTGACATGGAGGACAAATGGATTTGTTGCGTCCAGTGTAGATCACTTCTAGCTGTTGCGGTGTAATGCAAAAATGGTAACGTTTAGTGTATAGACAGTGTTAGAAGTTTGCAGGCCAGTGTTTCCAATGATTCTTTCTGATAAAAACCTTAAAGTCTTTTAGAATTTATTCTGAAGAATCTAGATCTGAATACATTGCAAAATTTACATTGAAAAAATAAATAAATAAAAATATTCTTAAGTTCTGTTAGATATTTAATGATCGCAAAGACTGAAATTCTCCAAGGAAAAAATTACATCTAAACTTTCGGACTATGTACTGAATTTGATGAAGAACCCAATGATGAATAATGTTGTTTGACAAACATTGATAAAAAAAAATGTTTACTTGGTTACAAAAAGGTTTTGTTTTAAATGTTGTTTATTTGAACTTAAATTTTCATTGCTTAATTTTCATTCCCACGAACATTTGTTGTTGTTTTTTTTTCTTGTCTTTTTTTCAGAAGGATCATGTGACACTGAGGACTATAGTAATGGCTGCTGAAAATTCAGGGTTGCATTCACAGAAAATAATACAAAAGAAAAAGGGTATTATAAATTGTAATTATATTTCACAATATTACTGTTTTACTTTATTTCTGATCAAATAAATTAGTGAGCAATAAAATGCCCCGAACCTTTTAATCATAGTGTATGCTACATATTCAGATGTAGTGTTAGTCTTCAGTACATGAACATTCCGTATCATTTATATCTGGTAATTATCTATTTAAAATTGGGATTCTGTAATCAGATAGCTCTGTAAAGCATTACAGTATTTTTTTGTGAAACTTGCCTTGATTTATGCATATTTCAATAACTCATGCTTCCACATATCACAAACATCTCAGAATGTGTTTAGAACATGTCCAAGGCTAAACCGCATCAGTCTACCATTAGTCATCTCGGTCTTTTTGTCTTTAAGGAGGGCACATGTCATCACCTGTGAGGTGCTAATTACACTCATCTTGCAGAAGTCTTCACACTGAATGTCTCCTCTGCTGAAAGATTACATCTTTTCACCATTCCAGAATTCCAGGCCTTGCATCACTGGACTGAAATTCACTCACATTTACAACACAAAGGCTAGAGCAAAATATTTTTATTGTTGCATTGCGCAACAGCCTGAAGAATGTTTTCAACAGTGTTGTGAGGTTTGCCAGAGACACATAATTATTAGGTATAAAACACACAGTCAGTCAGTTTTTGTCTTGAAGTGGTAAGTGATGTTTAAAGTTAATGCAAATACAAATTATACTATATAATAAGTGACCCTATATAGTTTCCTACAGAATTTGTGAACTTTTTGTTGCAGCAGGGGAGATAATATCCATATATATTTATACACTCCTTCTTGAAAGTTATTTTAAATTGTAATAATATTTCTCAATATTTCTGCTTTTACTATATTTTTTAATAAAATAAATGCAGCCATGGAGAACATAAGAGCCCTTAATATCCATATGTATATTATATTTATATATTATAATACACCAATACTTCTTGAAAGTTATTTTAAGTTGTAATAATATTTCACAAAATTACATTTTTTTTCTTTATTTTTAATAAAATAAATACAGCCTTGGTGAACATAAGAGACCTTTCAAAAACATTGAAAGGGCCACAATATTTTGAACGGTAGTGAATATATACTGTATATAAGAGTATGAATAGTTTATTCATTCACTGATATCACTGAAAATAATAACTTGTTCAGTAAGTGATGTTGATTCAATAACTGCTGGATTCAGTTCAGTGATGGATTTGCCAGACTAATTCAAAGCGGAACTTGTCTTTTTTAGATATTAATTAAAAGTATCATAAAAATAGGCTCATAGAAAAAAAAAATGTTTTGGTAATCACGCTACGTTGATTGAGCTGTATGTTTTTGAGTCAACAAAAAGAACCAATTCATAAGAGTCATGTTTGTGTATCAGAACAAAATTTTTGTGTGCAGTTTGTGAGTTTTTCCCCGTGATGATTCACAGTCTTTATTGCATGACATTCAATACAGACTGTGAACTCTCATTCAAAATTCAGAAAAAAATTACTTGTTTTTTTTCTTAAATCTGTGTATCTAGCATTTTCTTTAGGTTTCTTACGTTTTAATGTAAATTTGTGTCCACCACAGTTACTCAGCAATGGGATGAAGTAAGTAGAATCTATTAAGCCGTCCAGTATTCTCGTGGTACAGTACCTTGCATCCTTTTGGTCATTTAAAACCAATGGCAAAAATATTGAAATATGGCACATGAAATCATTTGTTCCAGTAAAAACCGAGCAATGATTTGTGTGAGCAAAACTTGCACCACACTCCTCAGCCTTTTGAAAATAACCTGTACATCATTTACAGTAATCCCATGTCTTCCAGGAGTCCGGAAGGAACATGCATCTGCTGAGAAGCTAGTGTCGAGCAGCATACATAAACCATTTCACCATGAGGAAATGCTCGAGACCGGCTTTGAGAGAACATGACCATCCTTCCGCTTAGAGGGGTGGCTTGACGGCTCGGTTCCCTATCAAAAGCATCTCAGTCTATTAATCTCTTTGAACATGGCACAAAGCCTTGAGCTGTGCGTTTGTAGCATCTAAAGCAGGACAATCCGCTTGTTGACGTCTTGTAGTTTTGCAGCTTGTGCAGCGTTTTTTAACTGCAGGCCAGTCTTGCACCTTGACCTGTGTTGATTTGTTGTGAAGCGCAGAGGAAAACTCTTGATGCACATGTTGAAACACTTAGGGGGGGAAATGGTTATTGTTAGGAAAAGAATAACATAAAAAAATCTGAGACACCAATCCTATTAGATGCTTGAACGTGGCTACGCTGCATTGAAATCCAGGTTTTTGCCGTGAAGGAGACATACGGATGTGGTAATCCCTCTTCACTAGAAACCTGCCTCACTTGAGGAAAAGAGCATGTAAACAGAAATACAACAAGTGGAACCTTGAGGACAAAATCACAGCCGAGATTCCCTAGATAAGCTGTGTTTAGCATGTCGAACAGTGTGATTAACACCAATCCATTTGGGAGATGAATACAATTTAGCTTGGAACCAATTAAACATTTTGTTGTGTTCATGTGCGACCAGGCACTGCTAGCATTCATTTCACTGTAAGACAGGAAAAGAGGAGCTGTCTGCGAGGATGTTGATATTTTCCTCCGCTGATTTAACGACCCCCTTAATTCCGCGGCCCTCGCAGATGTTTTGCCGTTTTAATTAGTGTAATCATCGCTCTTGAGAGAGGCCAGGAGGTCACTCAGCGGGCCTTGCTTGTCAAGATGCTCAGAATAATAACAAAAGACGTGTCATTTATTCTGTCGCTGCGTTCATTAAATAATTATATGTGTCAAGACAAAAGATTCGTAATCAGTCAGGAGAAGAATAAAATAGACTCATTACAGAGTCAAATGAACCTCAAGAAAATGAGTTGGACTGTTTATGTTACTGTAGCGGCAGTATTTCAAAAGCATTAGATGGATATTTTCTGAAATTATCTGCAAATTTTGGATGATGAGGGCAGAAATATTCAGAAAGGTAGTACAGATAAAGACTTTAGTGTTTTATGACATAGAATTGTATGGATATATTTATATCATCTTGAGAAAATGTATGTCTTTTCAGTGACCTTTACAGAGACTCAATCCCAGTTTGTCATTTGTTTAATATACAATAAAATACAATGTCGGTGGAGGCCAAATTATGAACATTTGTTACTTCAAATAGTATTTCAATTGATAAATTCCCACAGCAGCTTGCAAAAATGGGATGGTAGTATATTTGAAAGTTTTTGTTAACCATCTGGATTACTTTATGCTCTGGTAACGAGGACAAGCAGACAATATACACTGATCTGATTTTTTAAAAAGTGCAAATGCAATTTTTATATAATTAAAACTAAGCTGTACTTTGGCTGAATATTAATATGGCAACATGGGAAACAGAAAATTGTATTTTACTTTGAAAGCACTTTAAATGCTTTTATTATCATCTAAAAATAACTCATGAAACAAACTGGAAATGAGCTTCCAATTAAAATTATGGTATCTTTAAATGAAATAAATGTTCCCTAGAACAAATATGCTGAATGCGCAGACATAATGCTCTCTCATCATTAAAAAGTAATGACATATTGCGTGTTATCTGAATTAATTATTAATTAATCATGAATATTACACAGTTCTTTTTAGTGAAATTAGCCAATGCACACAAATGCAATATAATCTGTGAAACTAGAGCAAAAGTACTGCATTTCAGTATCTTTTGAAACACTAGCTGACCCATAATTTAGGAAAACTCCTCCTTTTGCAGAAAATTTAACTTCAAGGCTTTTTTACATTCATTTCAACCAAAAGAACTTGTGACCCTGTGAGAACTGCCATAGAGTCGCTCAATGGTCAAGCCGCTGCAGTTCCTGCCTGTGTAAACACACCTGCAGTGAATGATTCACCTTCACCCTCAGGGCTCTGACACCACTGACCGAACTAGAGAAATGCCCCTGTCTTACAAATGGACACTAAGCGCTCGCAAAAGCCTTCAGGGGATCTGCCCAAATCATCTTAAGTGACGTAATTACCATTAGCTTGATTTGTCTTTGTAGCCGGGTATGGTGAAGTGAACGCTGCTGTGGAAGACGAAGGGAAACCTTTAGCCTTTTTCATTGGGGATACAGTGTCTACGTGTAGAAAAAAGGTATTCCTTTCCCAAGCTTATAATTACAAAAGTTAGCTTGATTAGAAATAACCCATTAATGGCCTGCGTTGTCCTAGCAACTTAAAGGGGTCCTATTATGCTTTTTCAACTTTAGTTTGTCTGTAATGTTGCTGTTTGAGCATAAAAAAGATCTACAAAGTTACAAAGCTCAAGTCCACTTCAAAAGGAGATATTTTATTTAACAGAAATCACTTTTCCAAAATTACAATGAACGACTCGTTTGGACTACAACGCACATTTTCTGGGATTTGTGATATCACAAATATCGACGAATGGGACAAGACCTGGTTGAGCTGCACTAGAGAAGGCAACGAGTGTTATCACTATGTCGGAGACACGCTAGCTTTCCCAAGGCAGACGAACTTAGAGTGGTTATAATCATCCGGGTTTAAATCGCGCTCAAATTGTTTTGATTTTGACGCAATATTTACACTGAAGCTCGCAGACGGCTATGGTAAGGGGCATGACATTTCCCGACCAGGCGCCGAGTGCTGCCAATCACAACACACACTGGCCCAGCTAACCAATCACAGCACATTTCGTATTTCAGAAGGCGGGCCTTCATTTGATGATGGAACTATTCGAGCCGTTCATGCCAGACTGGGGAGAGAGGTGTTGTAATAATGTAAAATATGTGAAAAAAAATTTGTTTTTCGAACAACCTAGTATGAGAGCCTGTTCTAGTACACCCCCAAAACAAAATCAAGACTGTGTAAAAGAGCATAATAGGACCCCTTTAAAACATGTTTAGGCAGGGCCACATAGTGAAATAGCCTTTGATGATGAAAAAGATGCCATCAAACTGGTTTAAAGCAAGTCTGGAGAAACAAAGAAAAGGAAAAAATACTAAACAAATTTAGACAGGCCGGTGTATCAGCAAGTTCTAACAAATGTCTGAAAATTACACTTGGCAGCAAGCGAAAACAATTTATATTGCATGTATTATAATCAACTGGGTCATTAAATTAGTTGGGAGTAGCTGTAAGTCTGTGGTGGTGTTGTGTAGCCGCGCTTCTCTGAGTTAAGGCAGCATCAGTGTTTTCATGTCGAGGGCTGAGCTTACTTTCAGTGTAGACCTGATGAGTGCTGAACCAATTTGTCTCCGAACCCTTAGGAACTTTGCACAACTCTCTAAAGTAATTCCCTCACTTCTAGCTGCCTAAAACCTTGTCCCAGCACAAACAATAGCAATGCTTTGTAAAAGCCATTCTAAAACCTCTGCCAAGCATAATTTAACATTTGAATGACAATAGGCCACTTAACACAGCTTAAATTATTTCTTTGCACTATCAGCTACTTGACTGGATATGTGCTATAACTGCACACTATCATTAACTGCAGAGTTTATGAGGTAGTCCCTTATCAAAGGCTCTGCAGCACAAGTTTGGGTAGGAACTATGCTGAACTTTCTGTTTTCTCTCTGAGGTAGAAACTGAATAACACAAATCACATATTTCATGGTGTGAAAGAGCTGGTCCTGAGGGAATCCCGAGTCGTAATTTAGTTGTTTTAAATATTTGCAATCATATGTACAACTCGGATTGCTTAATTCACGCGTCGCAGTCATTATTTTAAATTAAAAGTCTTGCCGATATTTTTGTATGTGTATCTGTGTGTATTCAACCTGATCGTAACAAAAGAAAGGACAGTGATTTGTAAAGAGCTAAAAATGAAACTTCTGTCATTTAATCACCCTCGTGTCATTTCAGACCATGTTCATTTTTATACAGTTTTTTTTTTATTAAGTCATTTTTGTCTTTTGACAAAAGTATTTTTCATTCATATTCATTAATTTCGGTGAATGTTACTACTGTCCAAGTTGCACTTTTCTATGCAATGAACGTGCCTGGTGTTTGTGGATCTCCCTGATTTCCACTCACTTTCATTATGATGATTTTTATTTTTGTGGTAACTATCTCTTTAAATATTTCAGTAAAACGTACCTTCTTTTTCGTGATGAATATATACTACAGTTTGAAAGAAAGATATGATCTGAAGACATATTTAGCAGGGACACATTTAACTTTCTATTAATCAAAGAATACTGGAAAAAAATTAAGAAATTCACAAAAATGTTAACATTTTCAACAGTGCGTGCTCAAACATTTAGTATTATTCTCAAATCAGCATATTAGATGATTTTCTGAAGGGATCATGTGAGTAATGTGGCAAATTCAGGTTTGCCATCACAGATCCATTTAAAAATAAAAATAAATAATAATAATTAATAATAATAATATAATAATATTTTATAATATACATCTTTAAAAACTAAAAAAATCTTACCAACGCCCAAATTTTAAGGGCAGTATGTTCAGATAAATATACCGTGTATAATAATTGTATTTACAGGTGCAGCCAATTTATTTCCCCAAAATCTGGCCATTTAAAACATATTTACAGTCTGTGAAGCTAAAATCAACAAGCACGAATTCAAAGTTTTGGCATGGTGTCTTTAAATCAATGTGTCCTTAAACCAACTAAGTATTTCCAGCTTAGGACTTATTAAAAGTCCAATGACAGATGCGTGGGCACAGCAGAACTGGCCTATTTCATTAAGTTTTCTATAACTGATATAATGCATGCCTGCATTAATCCTTTATGTCTGAGAGGAAAAAGTGGACTAAATGAAGTTCTCGGTTCTCTAAACTAAGCTTGTTCACAAACACACTAGAACGCTGAATGCTAAATATCTGACGTCATGAGGCTTAACAGCATTAGGCTTCTGTTGTATATGCAGGAACCAGTACCGGCGCTCTGCTCCGCCATTCTTTTGGAAAGCCCAGATTTAATTAGTGCATAAATCCCCTGAAAAATTCATGAATTTGCCTTGCCCCCTCGTTGCAAATGACTCAGGCAGTCGTGTGAGGCTTGCAGGTCATCCCAATAAAGCAGGGTCACGCATGCAAATGCTCGCACACGCACACACACATTCAAAGTAAGAAAGAGAAAAGAAACAACTGTTTATGTAAATAGGGGCTGTGTGTTTACTTGATGGAAGAATGGCAGGGCCCTGGTCTCCCCGTTCAGCTTAGCAAGTCCCAGCCAAAGGGGACCTCTCACCAGCAACTCCAGCCTTATTAAACTGATTACCAACTCCAACTAATTAATCAGAAACGAGGGGGGAGCAGTGTGCGTCGCTCCCAGACTCCCCCTTTCTCTCTTTCTCTCCATCTCCTGGTCCAAACCCCCCTCCTCCACTTTTCTCAGCTCTCCTTTTCTCTCGTCTCTTTCCTCGGCTGTGATTGAAGTAGGGGAACGGTTATTTTTCATGCATCATCAGAACTGGTGGGATGGGAGGACGAGTAGTAATTACCTTACACAAACAAGGCCGAGATTGCCTGTGAAGCCACCTCTTTATTTTAGCTGGTGAGGAGAGAAGCGGGTAGAAGGGGGGAGGAAGAGAAAAGGGCCACATAATGACTTCAAAACAGAAGTACAAGTGTGCCTCTTCAAGAGGATGTCGATTATTTTATTTGAAAACATAAAGGGATAGTTCACCCAAAAATGAAAATTGTCATCATTTATTCACCCTCCACTTGCTCTGATCCTGTATGAGTTTCTTTCTTCTGTTAAACAAAAAAGAAGTTATTTTGAAGAATGTGGGTAACTAAACAGTTGACCGTAGCCATTGATTTCCACAGTATATTTTTCAATACTATGGAAGTCAATGACTACAGTCAACTATTACCAACATTCTTCAAAATAACTTCTCTTGTGTTCAACAGCTAAAAGAAATGCATACATGTTTGGAAAAAGTGGAAGGTGAGTAAATGATGAACTATCCCAAGCAACCTGTAACTTCCAGGATGAATTAAAGGGATACTCAGAATATACCCAGAATAAACATTCTGTCGTCATTTGCTCAAATGCATATGACTTTGTGTTCTTATGTTGAACACAAAAAGAGACATTTTGCAATAAAAAAAGCTAAATCACCTTCAGGTTTCATTTGATTTAAATTTATTATATATAGCTAGAACAACTACGACATTTGTATTTTTATTAACTAATGTTAAAGATTAATACATACTGTAACAAATGTGTATTGTTCATTTTTAGTTAACTAATGTGACTTTAAAGGCACAATTTGTAAGATTTTTTTTAATTAAAATATCCAAAAACCACAATGGACAGACGAACCTGGACTGTGTATTTGTTGGACATTATCTTGATGGAACTCAACCTCTCGTATACATGGATCTAATGTGAAAACTGTAAATTTATGGCATTCAGCTTTTAATGTTACGTCAGCTTTTCTAAAATATTTGTAAAAAATTATTTTATTGCCATTTATTTATCTATTATTATTAATTCATTTATTATTATTATTTATTTATTTATTTTTAATTTTTTTATATGTAACATTTTTTTTTATTATTATTATTATTTTTTTAAGTCTACCAGGGTTGGGGTGGGTTCTAAATTTGCACAGTTGCTTTTTGTTTTATATTGCTATTCCCAGAAGAAAATTCAATAAAGAGTTGTTAACAAAAAAATTTAAATATCCAAAAACCACTAGAACAGTGTTATATATTTTGCTGACTTGTGTACTTACATTATCCCAAATGTTTTGAAGAATGTTTAAATCCAGAGAATTAAGCAATTTTAACTACGACCGGAGCGTGTCCAATGTGACATGTGTCGCCTGCCAATGACGTCATACACACTCAATTTCCGGTTTTGTTTTGTAGAAAACATGGAAACACCAAAGACGCGTTAATATGTTTTTTTTTCTTGTGCGTTTAATAGACCGGTGACGACCGCACATAGTAGCTGCTTTTTTCCCCCACATACACACGACCGGAAGGAGCGGAAGCGGTCGACTGTGGCATAATAAAAGCTCAGCTGTTTCGAGCCGTGTGTCACGCTCGTTCAGCGGCCTCATTTCGCTTCGATGGCTTTCAGCCTCACCCTCCTTCATTCTACTACATTAATAAATCATTAGCTCATCCATGAACATGATTTCTGCCCGAGTCCCGTCAGATTGCATCGGCTGTGGGAATGAAGACGACAACTCCCATGATTCCACACTTAGTCACCGCGTCATCAAACTACGCCTTTGTCTATTTGTTTATTTTGAATACGCGCCCTCTAGCGGCGAAAATTACATATTGTGCCTTTAATGTGTGAGTGTTTGATACAGATCAACATTCACATTGTCATTCACTGAAAATCCTGCTCTAGTTCTTTTTGCCATGTTCATGGGAGTTCTCAAAAGAGAAGCAGCATTGTCCAATTGGTGAACAAATTGTTCTTTTGAATCAGATCATTTCAGAGAATCAGTTGATCTGGGTCAAAAAATCCCAGTCTGAATGATTTGTTCATAAATTGTAGTTATATGATTCTTAAGTTCAACTCACTGATTCAGTGTTTCATTTGCAGTGGTTAATAACTCTCTGGAGTGTTTGATTATGAGTGAATAATTTTTGGTCATACAGGTATTTTCTTTAAACTGTTTAGTTATTGTCATAATGTAAAATTTCTCCTTTTGTGTTTCACAGAAGAACGTTTTTAAATTACATGAAGGTGAGTAAATAATGGCAGTAATTTCATTTTGGGGTGACTCATTTATTCCTTTAATATTGGTGTGCATCCTGGCACCATTTGTTCCTTTTTGTAAACTACAACAATTTTAAAAAACACACAAACACTACAGCATGCTCTTCCAAAATTCCCTCGGTTCCAAAACCTTTGCCATTGTCAGTGTGTTTTTCCAACACGTTTCTCTGGAGACCAGACTAACACAGTCTTTTCTTCGAGCAGCCAATCTCTTAAAATGCCAAGTGTAACTGGGTGCCCTACTGTTCCTAATTAAAGCATGATTAAAGAGCAAAATGAAGGATTCCACAAAAGATGTATTCTCTCTCCCTCTCTCTCTTTCTCTGTCTCCGTCTCTCTCTCTTCAAGGAGTTCAGATTAATCCCCATTGGATGTAGTCAAACCATTTATGCATCCCTCTTCTTCTGTTTATCAAATAAACCCAAGTAATTAGAGACTTTAGATAAGTAGGCTAAATGGATGCCCACCCTGTGTTATCCAAGGCGCTCTATCCTGATAGGAACACTAGTGTGTTTGGTTAATATCTGCTGTTATCCTTGTTGGAGAACAATGGCTTTGTGTCTGGCATCTGTTATTATGCTCACTGGGGCTTCGTTGACCTTAACAGACGGGATAGTCTGATTACACAAACCACTATTTAGCATGTTACACCCTGACAGCATGCTTTCATTTGGATGGAATGAAAGAATATACATTACAGGTCAAAAGTTTGTAATAATTAAGATTGTTTAAATGTTTTTGAAAGAAGTCTCTTAAGTTCACCAAGGCTACATGTATTTAATAATTTTTTTATTTTAATTGAATATTTAACAATAAATAGAAAAAATTAATTGTTAAAGTCAGATTTTCATGATTTTTCAAGGTTTTAAGTGCTATAATCAGGTCCCCGGTGCATCTACCAACCAAGGAAACGTGAAAAAGTTTAACCCAGCAACTTTGTTTTGGGAAGCCTTTTTCTGCAAGCTCTGAGAAAACGAGAGTGTCTGATTTCGCTCTCTTGGTGACGTGGTAAAGGGATCTCATTATAATATCACCGACCCTTAATCTTTAAGTTTCTACCCACGGCGCCGTCATTTAGATTTTTCAAGCGACAATGGTGTACCAGCTCTAATTCCATGGTGAAAGTTTGAGCAAAACATACAGGTGCATCTCAATCAATTAGAATGTCTGGAAAATTCATTTATTTCAGTAATTCAACTCAAATTGTGAAACTCGTGTATTTAAATAAATTCACTGTGCACACAGACTGAAGTAGTTTAAGGTCTTTGTTGTTTTTAATTGTGATGATTTTGGCTCACTTTTAACAAAAACCCACCAATTCACTATTTCAACAAATTAGATTATGGTGACATGCTAATCAACTCAAAACAACTGCAAAGGTTTCCCGAGCCTTCAAATTTTTCTCTCAGTTTGGTTCACTAGGCTAAACAATCATGGTGAAGACTGCTGATCTGACAGTTTGTCCAGAAGACAATCATTGACACCCTTCACAAGGAGGGTAAGTCACAGACATTCATTGCCTAAGAAGCTGGCTGTTCACAGAGTGCTGTGTCCAAGCATGTTAACAGAAAGTTTAGTTGAAGGAAAAAGTGTGGAAGAAAAATATGTTCAACCAACCGAGAGAACCGCAGCCTTTTTGTCAAGCAAAATCTATTCAAGAATTTGAGTGAACTTCACAAGGAATGGACCGAGGCTGGGGTCAAGGCATCAAGAGCCACACACACAGACGTGTCAAGGAGTTTGGCTACAGTTGTTGTATTCCTCTTTTTAAGCCACTCCTGAATCACAGACAATTTCAGAGGCGTCTTACCTGGGCTAAGAACTGGACTGTTGCTCAGTGGTCAAAAGTCCTCTTTTCAGATGGGAGCATGTTTTGTATTTCATTTGGAAACCAAGATCCTGGAGTCTGGAGGAAGGGTGTAGAAGCTCATAGCCCAAGTTGCTTGAAGTCCAGTGTTCAGTTTCCACCGTCTGTGATGATTTGGTGTGCAATGTCATCTGCTGGTGTTTGGTCCATTGTGTTTTTTGAAAACCAACGTCACTGCACCCTTTACCAAGAAATTTTGGAGCACTTCATGCTTCCTTCTGCTGATCAGCTTTTTGAAGATGCTGATTTCATTTTCCAGCAGGATTTGGCACCTGCCCACACTAAATGACCATGGTGTTGGTGTGCTTGACTGGCCAGCAAACTCACCAGACCTGAACCCCATAGAGAATCTATGGGGTATTGTCAAGAGGAAAATGAGAAACAAGCGACCAAAAAATGCAGATGAGCTGAAAACCACTGTCAAAGAAACCTGGGCTTCCATACCACCTCATCAGTGCCACAAACTGATCACCTCCATGCACGCCGAATTGAGGCAGTCATTAAAGTAAAAGGAACCCCTACCAAGTATTGAGTACATGTACAGTAAATTAACATACTTTCCAGAAGGCCAACAATTCACAAAAAAAAGTTTTTTTATTGGTCTTATGAAGTATTCTAAATTGTTGAGATAGTGAATTGGTGGGTTTTTGTTAAATGTGAGCCAAAATCATCACAATTAAAAGAACCAAAGACGAGTTTCACAATTTGAGTTGAATTAAATGAAATAATGAACTTTTCCATGACATTCTAATTTGAGATGCATCCTGTACTAACTGTTCTGCCTTTTTTTTGCACAGACGAGCACAGAACACTATTTATATCTAAAATAAACAGGCGATTTATTTCCCAGCTGTTTACATTCACAGACATAACCGACTGTTTTGTAACCATGTGTTTTTTTAACATAAACTTGTGTGTGAATGAGAACTTAGTTTAGTACTCACATGCTGTGTGGTGGCCGCTTTCTGTCCATGTGCTTCGGATGTGTGCTCTCAGAAAACCGTATATCAGAAGTTTAAATTAATATTGTTTAAAACGCATGATTTCAGTGCGACATAATCAGAACCAAAACAGATGTTTTTTAGCAGGTACGAGCTGTAATGGCAGCTCTATTCTGGAAAAGAGGGCAGGGAGTAGTAGCTCATTTGCATTTAAAGACACAGACCCGAAAAACAGCGTGTTTCTGCTTCCACTCAAAGTAGGCATTTTCAAAATGATATAATAAATTATCTGTGGAGTATTTTGAGCTAAAACTTCACAGACATATTCTGGGGACACCAGAGACTTATATTACATATTGTAAAAAGGGGCATAATATGTCTCCTTTAAGTTATCTTAAGTTCTGTGATGCAAAGAGCTTTTTACTTGACAAATGGAGAAAACGGATTTTTCAGACAGCTTGAACATGTTGAGAAGAAAATGTGTGTTCTTACCAGATGAAGCTAGTGTCTCTGTGAAGATCACAAACCTAGACGTTCTTGTTCAAGTCTTCATTGTGGTTTGATTTTCCAGCTTCAAACTGAATACCATTACGCCTGAGAATGTGGAAAACCCCTTGAAAACATCTAAGCATTAGAGTACCTGAGTTGGGCCTGTTGGCAACCCTTATGCCTAACAAAAAGAGGATTAGTTGTCCGTACTTTAGTCAGCCATAGACAGTGAAACCTAATGGAGCCAGATATTTCCTTTCTGATTTTGGTGCTGTAATGGCATCTATATCATTCTCCCATATTTACAGTTCACTAGACAAGCACTTTAGTGTTACTGAGTGTTCTGAAAGGAAGAAAATAAATCAATATTAGCAAATCAGCCTCTCATGTCCCACAGGCTAATCTCTCAAATCCTTTTTGAAAATAGAAACGATTTTACAATCCATTTGAGTCCTTTTTACACGTTTAAAAGAGAATCAAATGTGCTTAATTGATTGCCCAGCGAGCTTGTTTCGTCATAGGAGAGGAGGATGCTAAATCAGATCATCGCATTGTCTTTGTTTATGTAAGGACTCCGAATCGACAGCTCACTGTTGTTGGATTTGGCTTATCCTCCGAAGATATCCGTTGTATTCCTTTTCATTTACAGTAAGAAAAGGCTGGCTACGATCTTGTCTATCCCTTAAGAGATACCTGATATAAAATGCTTGGATAAGGATGACAAACATGTCTAAGATTAAGATTCCTCATTTGGCATGAATTAAAAGCACTCATTATCATATCTCCTTTTTCGTAAAACACTCTGTCCAGTCGTCCAAAACCAAGCAAATCGAATTGATGAAAACCTTGAATTCAATAGCCTCCTTGTGTTGAATAAACAGAATTAAGTAGGTCAAAATATGATTATGTGCTGTTAAAGTGTGTTAAGCTCTCTTCTATTTCAACAGCTCTTTGTATAAATTATGCTAATTATGTTAGCTATTCTCAGTTGATTGGCCTCCAAATCATTTAACAATGATCTGAATTGAATTATGCATTCAAATTTTGCAAGGATCTTTAGGGTGTACTTCGTATATTTTGAACATTGAAGCATTACAATTTTTCCATATCACTGGTATTTAATAGTATTTTCCGAACAATTCTCTTTCTTTCTGATGTTGTTACTCAACCCATGTAAGAGTCTTTTCTAATTACATCAAGAATTACAGTAATTAGCTCTCAGAAGTTTTTGCCGGTTTCCTCTGACCCTGGTAGCTATTTCAAATGGTCATTTTGATTCTCTCTCACACACATCTCTCTCTCTCTCTCTCCCTCCTTCTTTCTCTTTTTCCATGTTTTGCATTATAAAACAGCTGTGGAAAGAATGGCAAACACTGTTAATCTCTTGCTCACTGGCAATACATTACAAAAGGCCTAAGATAGGATTCAGCTCCAGCAGAGTAAACACTCCCGATTCAGCTATTGTCCATAATGTCTAAATGAGAACGATAACAAGCCTCATTAATTTAACTGCAAGAGTAAATAGGGTAACACGTATCAAAATTAATAATCGGCCTCCAATGTAAATGCAATTGGCATTTTCCAAATTGTTTCTCCAAATTCTGGATGTAGCTCACACAGGTTTTTTTTCCCTTCCCAATCCTAGGGATAGGTTTAGTCATGGATGGCTCTTTTAATTTGTTTACCACCTTCTCTCCTTTTTTCCCAGAAAACTGATCAAGAAGCCATTTAATTGCTGGAAGAAAAGGAATCACTTCCACCCTTCTCTTGTTTTGTTGCCAAGTGTGCTGCCAGAAACATGATATATATCACCGCTTGTTTGTTGTAAGTCCTTGTAAGGAGAAAATCAGGTCAAATATAATGAAGGGCTTGTTAAAGACCCCCCAGAATTCTCTCCTGATGACACTTATTTTGATTAGCACTCAGAAAATCTCGGCTCTCGGAAGAACTCGCTCACAACTCTAATCCATTCCGGGTTAAAGCTGGAATGGCGAATTTAATGAGCAACGTTTAAAGACTTCAAAACACTGATGCGCTGAACTGTAGCATGGAATTTACTCAGAATCAACATCAAATCAATACTATAAGGCATTTTTTGATCTCCTGAATTCTCTACTCGCTCTTCCTGTACTCATGAATCTGGGTGACTTGCATCTTGTTGTGAAAGTGCGGATGTCGCTGTGATAAGTGCATGTGAACGGTGCATTTCTGGAAACACACCTGAGTGTGTGTGACAGGCAGGTGCTCCGGGGAGACAGACAGAGAGAGCGACAGGCTCAGGCATGCCCTCATCATCTGGCAGCAGACGCAGACACTGCGCTTTTTAAAAATGGATGGTAATTTAATTAACTCTTTCCTCCCCAAAGGCTGCTCTGCACAGATGGAGCTAAATGAGTGAGAGGGCAAAGGTAAAAAGGACTTACTGTTGTTGTCTGCTGTTGTTGCCAAGGGTTGGACAGTGTGAAAGTTGCTATGTGGACTTTAAGCAGTGCCGATTATGACTAGTCAGTCCCAGGTGATATTGAGAGACAAACCTCCTGGGGGAGATTGGAAAAGATGTGTTAACATAGCTTTAGCAGTCAGTGCATCTCTGTCAAAGTACTGTGGAGGAAAAACAAAAACAGCTGTCGTGGTAGTTTAACGCTGGCTGCTCAAAAAATTGTTTTCTGCAAAGCGAAAGAGGAAAATGTAGAATGTCAAACTTAGTTGGTGTTTTTCCTTATGGGTAAAATGTAGATTTTGAAAAAGTATTATTTATATAAAATTGTTGGCAATTTCAAAGTGTTTGCATGTTAAAATTAAAGAAATAACACTTGGTCAAATTATATTCACAATGATAAAGGAACTGTGCACGCAAAAAAATAATCTTTGTCATCATTTATTCACTATCGTGTGTGTGTTTATACAGTATATGTTTCTATATGTGTGATTGTGAGTGTGTGTGGATTTTTTCCACTG
Organism: Sinocyclocheilus anophthalmus; assembly: GCA_018155175.1. Classification (NCBI taxonomy): domain Eukaryota; kingdom Metazoa; phylum Chordata; class Actinopteri; order Cypriniformes; family Cyprinidae; genus Sinocyclocheilus; species Sinocyclocheilus anophthalmus. The sequence goes on along the minus strand of JADLZN010005034.1, from coordinate 177,490 downwards.
AAGAAAGAAAGTCATACAGTTTTGGAATGGCGTGGAACCTGAGCCTACATTTCAGAGTGAATATTGTTTTCTGACACCATTAATCTTGTAATATTTTGGTAATCTGCTGAAATCCAGTCCACAAACCATATACAGTAGTGCTATAACTTTATGAGAGTGATGTTTTGTATCGTATTATCCAGTGTTCGAACTATACCGTGGACTTTGGGGGAGCCCACTTTTTTATTTTTTTTTATAACGGGGGCGGTTCGTGCCTCAAAAGGGGGCTTACAATGAATTACAAAGATACATAACAGCTACAAATGTATGCACTACTTGCTTTATGCAAGCACTCTATAGGATAAATCACTATACAGGATTTACTCTATTATACTTTATCGACACGAATTGATAGGTGAAACAACAAACAGCCACCCACAAATAGTCTATAAACAAAGCATCAGGCTGTCTTTGAGTTCACATGAACAACGGTTAAAGTTACTCGTCGTCAGGCTACAGAAGAATACCATAATTCCTCCGTTCAATTAGGCCTAAGACATCGAGAGTCACGCAGACCTATAACAACCCAGCCACAACACTTAATTGCAAATAACATGCCTTACCTTAACACAGAATCGACCAGAGTCCAGCGTTTATATTTTTTCTACGAATCTTTGCGTTAACATGTACTAAACATGTGGAATGTGGAATTTGCACCTCAGCGCCCCCACTCACACCTTGATGCTCATGACAAGATTAGCATGTATAGTTATCTTTATTGAAGTGAATTAGGTTTAAATCGCCGTCATGCATGAATGAATGATATTTTTGCAATTTTACACATAATAATCCACGATGATCACATTACACAAAACTGAAATTGCATGTCAAAATAACACATTGTCAATATTTTTTGAGACCCCCAAAATTTCACAAATCACATTTTCAGGGGAACCCATGTCTTATTAAGGGGAGCCGAGCTCCCCCTAGCTCCCCAGTAGTTCGCACCCTGTATATATAATTTAGGCGTTTGACCAGTTGGGTTACACAGGCTCATGGGTCTCAGCCATAGTCGGTAGGTATTCCCAGTTGAGCGGGGATAATTGGTCCAGTCCTGCTTAACACAAGTCCAGACTTGAGAGGCATGGATGTGCATACATGACTGCCTCATTGGCTCTGTGGGTGGGCAGAAGGTGATTAGGTCTTCTGGGGGATCTCATGTCAAGTGACTGGAGTTTTTCTAAAGTGAGGAGAAAGTGTATCCCAGAGATGAACTCCACAGGTGCAGGGTCACTTCTCTTAGAGCCAATGTGATGAGGGCTCCTCATGATGCTATATCTGTTTTGACCATACTGTCAGTTTCAGTGTGGCCCCGGAGACTGAGGTCTGTTGTGAGAAGGTATAAAGTATTCTCTGTGGAGCCGTACTCGTCCTGTGGCTTTTCGATTGGGCATTATGAAGTCATTGGCCAGCAGACAGGTGTCTATCTATCTATTATATATATAAATATAATATATATATATATATATATATTATTATATATATATTAGTACGATGATAATCTGTCTGTCTATCTGTCTGTCTGTTTTTTACCCATCCTTCCATTTTTAAATCTTTCTATCTATAAATCTATTTTTATTTAATCCATCCATCCACTTTTTATGCATAATTTTTTAACATATTTTTTCATCTATTTTGTTATATCATATTATCCATCCCTTCATAAATCCATTTTATGTTTTTATCCATCCATCCATTCTTATATCTTTTCATCCATCCATCCATCCAAATATTTTTTTACATCCATCCATCATTTTTTGGTATCTTTTTATCCAACCCTCCACGTTTTATATTTTTCAATCCATCCATCCATCAATTTCTATATCTTTTTTATCCATCTGTTCATCCACAATCCATTTTTATGTTTTTATTCATCTATCCATCCATCCATCATATAGATGTTATACCTTTCAATTTGTTTCAGTGAGAAAAGTTGACTCTTTCATTGACTTATTAAGAGTCAGACCTGTTTGGAGCGAAGCTTCTGCATCTGTATAATTACACAAGAGCTAGTCGAGACGCTGTGTTTTCTTTTTTAAATCATGCACTAAAACAGCACTTTGACTGACATAATTGATGTGGGAATTTCCTGATTATTGCTCTCTCTCTTTCTCTCTCTCTCTCTCTCCCTTTCCATGTATATCCCTTTCTCTTTCTCTGTTTTTCTAATGACATATTTAACAATTTGTCATAAACACCACAATTATACCTTCTACCGCGGGAATTTCTATTAAAGAGGGTTGAGGGGAGAATCAGCGAATAAATAAAAGACATTCTCGGGGGAAATCAAGGAAACATGCAGATACACGTTGAAACTCTAGAGAGGCTTCTCATTGAGACTTGAGAGGGATCTGCCAAATGCTGATGTGATGGAACCGCAGATGCTACACAACAAGAGGAGGGAAAAAAACAGGGACCCGAGACCCGCAAGAAATAATGAAGCAATTAGAGAGACAATTATGAGCACCTGTGATGCTGATTGGCACACTCACACTCCATCTGTGTTTTCCTGATGCTAAAGATGCCTTAATGTTGCTAAGTTAACCTCTAACAAGGCCAGTAATGATTAGGAGTGCCCAAACTTACCGTCACACACACACACACACACACACACGCACACGCACACACGTCCTCATCTGTGCTCTATACACACACAGGAGGTTTGCATTAATAAGAAGAGTTCATCCCATAGAGCAGGATTGCGTCATGTATTATTGAAGCTCTCGCTTGTATAAACACAACTCCAATAAATTGGGGTCTCCATTTTTCCGATTCATTAAGGTTAATGTAGTTTTAATTAGTACTTGATTTGAAGCCTATTAGATGTAATTTATAAGTCCTCTCTCAGACCTGCAAACGTTGCTGCATGGGATTTCTAAGATAAAAGGGCCGAACTGAATTAGTCACTGTCTGGTACCGGCATGGGCTCTGAGATTCCTCTCTATCAGTTCTAACTGCCTGTTTATTTGCACAAGTGCTTTCAATCACATTAGGGCCGACTAATGAATGGTGGCTTTCTCTTCAGAGATTGCATCACCAGGCTTGTCAACTCTTTCTGTCAGATTAAAACCATCCATAATCAAGTCTGAAGAAAAAGGGTGTTCCTACACTGACGTTTCTTCACGTTTTCCTGAAACAACTCTCTCTCCCTCAAAGCTCTCTCATGGGCGAGTCTCTTTTTAATAGCTGGTTTTATAAAGGATCAATTATTCAAGAGAAGAGAGAGAGGATATGGCCTTGGAATTAATGGAGCCACTGAGCTTTTCAATTGAACTCGTGATTTATGTGTGGCCTTTTGCCTTAGTGAGAGAGAGATAACACATTAACATCATCATCATATAACATGACTTACACGTCATACTTCTTTGTGTATCATGTCGTATGTTGTGATCAGCTCATTGGATGCCATTGTGAAGGTAAAATCATGATTATTGTTACCTAAACTGAACTTAATTTGAAATTAAGTATAAAGTTCAATTTATGTTAATATGTTTTCCACACACACATAATTGAATAATATTAATATTAAATTCTATATTAATACAGTAAATTCCACAGTTGTGTAAAATGTGTGTATATATATATCTATATATAGTACAGTATGTAAATCTTAATACATACTAATAGGAAGACTTTAGATTGTAAAAACCTCTAAGGCCATCTGAGATTTTTCTTCTAAATGAGCATTTTTAGTAAGGGTCCTATGAAAATAACATAGGACATTTTTGAAAATAAGGCATTCAATAACTGACTAATAACCTTTTCAATGTAATTAAAGTGAAATTACTGGACCTAAATATAGGTGCCTGACAAAAATACTAATTTGAAAGAAAAAAATCTCAGATGGATGTTTTTGCGCCTGAAGTCTTCATCATAAATCACACACACACACACAACACACACACACACAACACCCATTCATTTTTTAACTACATATTCAAAAGTAGAAATAAATATTCAGATTTACATTTATATATTCAGTATTATAACTTTATACTCAAGATTTATAATTGTATATAGACAAGTATTTATGTATTTTTCTTTATTAATTAACTTGATGACATTACCAAAGGCGCAAAGTCTTGAGAGACAGTTCTGGATTACATGCAGACATCTGTGTCTCTCCGTATCTGTTCTCCATTGCGGTAGAGGTCAGTGTTAACATGTGAGTGACAGTGATATTACCTGTTGCTCATCTGTTTCTGCTTTCATGTATGAACACCACAGAGCAGTAAAACTTACAGTACGATACAGCGATGCAACCCGACCTCCTCGTTTTGTTTTGATATACTTATTCTGGGAGACACACACTGAAATGGTAGCACAGGGTAAAATTTAGCAGAACAGGACAGATACTGTAACATGTTCCCCTTTGCTGACAGCCAAAGTCACACCAGATGAGGAAATCCTCCCTTTCAAAATGGCGTGCTCACTGTATGGAAGAGAATCATTAACAATGTCAATTTGAAGGCCATGTCACACACAGATGTTTATCTCAAGCGGGGAAAGATAGGAAAACGCTATGACAGGAGAGCAGCGAGGAACAGGTGGAGCACTTCTGGTGCACAGGTTCTCAGGGAAAGAGATATTCTCTTTCACTAGCATGTGTGTGCGAATTGCCCCTAGACGTGAATTAAATGGTCCCATCTGTAACCTTATAAGATGCAGCTTTGCTTGCAAGACCTGAGATCAATTTTGTGCACTTATTCTCTGAGAGGGAAAACGCAAAAGAAGCTCGCCGGGGATCTGTTTTCAGACGGATAATAGCATTGTGAAACAAGGGAGCAATATAGGGCAGCGCTTTCACACATTCTTACATCTTTCTATCTACATAACATGAACCATATTTATGATCAGAATCGCAGCCGCGCACACAGCAGGTTCCACTTCATTCAGTCCACCTCAAGCTATTACATTTGTACTGTGTGCTGTTGGTTTATTATACAAACAGTTGTAGGTATTCTACATTTTCAATCCACAAGGACTCATACTTAAGTAAAAAAAACTTTTTTTTTATATTGCTGTATTCTTTTTCATTCTTTGATATTGACTTGTATGTGTAAATAGATTTTAACTGACAGTTGACTGATTTTTGGCTCTATTCCTCATGCATAAGGACATAGGGAGTGTTGAGAGGTTTGCTGGATTTCAAGAGTCTCAGTTTATCAGTCTAACTGGCTCCAGCCACTAGATGGGGTATGATAACCATGAAGCGAGTCCCAGCAAGCTCTCAAATACTTAAAAGAGCTTTAGATCAGTGGCTCCCAACTGGTTTTGCTTGAGGACATCATGTGGCGACCCAACACAGATCCAAAATTATTTTGTGTATATAAACGTGAAGAATATTAAAATGTAAAATGTATTTATTTTTTAATAAGTCAGACTGAAATTGACCATTTTGTAAATGCATAAGCAACAGCAGAAGGTCTAGCAAATGAAACAAACACTTGGCTACGTATTATATTAATGTAATGTATATTATCTAGTGAGAGGTGCATTTGCAGCAAAATATTCTTTATTGTTTTCTCTTTTAATTAAAAAAATTAATAAGTCTAAGTTCTTTGTTAGTTATTAAATTTTTTTGTATTTTTTTGTATTTAAATATTTAATTGTCAGTAGCATTTTTGTAACAATAGAAACTTATTTTTATTAATTATTTCGTTTTTTTCCCCTATGCCTGTGACTAAATATATTTCTTACCCGTAAAGAAAGAAAGAAAGATTTCTTCAACAAGAAGTCTTGTTGGTGATTTATGGTTTCTTTTTCCTCAAATAAAAACTATGCACTTGCAGTACACAATAATAATTTTTATGACTGTATTTAAAGACGGGAAATTTCATAGTAAGTGGTAGACCAATAAAAGTCAATTGTAATTTACATTAACAACATGATAACTGGTCTGTACTTCTGTACTTGACATGATGCCAGCTTGGATCTTTTCTTTAGGGCATGTGTGCAGTTTTGCAGTGGCAATAACATGTAAATCTAAACATGTGTAAACAACTGTTGAATTCACTCTTTTTGTGATGATAGATCTGTAAGATCAAAGCTGCAATGAATTCAGTGAACTGAATCACTGAAGTGAGAAATACTGTATGCGTTATAAAATATTTATAGGGTCATAGAAGTTACATTTATAATCTTCTGTATTTGAAATAAGGTAAAAGAGAGTTTAATATTTAATATTTAAGCTCGATTCCTAACAATTTATTATAATATCATATTATTTTAAAACAACTAAAATAGTTGAAACTAAAAATTGCAAATTAAACAAATTTCTATCCCAAAACATACACATGCAGGTGTGCATGAATCGTCTTACATAATGTTTTTGGTTTCAATTTATACATTCCCAAGCTAGCCAAAACGTCAACGTGTAACCAAAGTAAAACACTCTCTCCATGGGTGAACATTCCATCCTTCATGAATATTAAAATCTTTCCAAACTAATCACGAGTCTTTCGGGCTTCATCCATGTATGTAGGTTTGTTTATGCGATTATGGTCTGTATTGAAAAAGTGTAGCAATTCATATTGATATTTTTTAGACAAATAAGAAAAAAGTCACAGAATATTTGTCGTAACCCACTTCAATTATGCACTACAGTTTAAAAGTTTGGGGTCGGTACGTTTTAAAAATGTTTTTGAAAGAAGTCTCTTTATGCTCACTAAGGCTGCATTTATTTGATACAGTAAAACAGTAATATTGTGAATATTATTACAATATAAAACTCAATTCAGGAGGTTTTTTATAATTTAAAAATGAATTAGAATACTTTAATGTTTTAAAATGTAATTTATTAATGTGATGGCAAAGCTAATTTTTCAGCAGTCAGTACTCCAGTCTTGAGTGTCACATGATCCGTCAGAAATCATTCAACCTGTTGATGTTTTGGCCTTGCTCAAACCCTTATTATCTATGTTATAGAAAGTTTTGCTGCTTTATATTTTTGTGGAAACCATGATATTTCAGGATTTTTTTGGTGAATAGAAAGTTCAAAAGAACTCAATTGTTACATTATAGTCTTTATTATTAGTCTTTACTCAATTTTGATCTATTCCTTGCGGAATAAAAGTATACATTTTATTATTTAAAAAAAATCATATACACTATATTTAACATAGTTAAATAATAAATGCAATAGTAACTATGTCACTGTGCACTACTGCACTCATGCAACAGTAGGAATGTTTTACATCTATAATTTCCATGATTGTGTTTTCATAGCCAGATTTAACCACAGAGTCTGTGAGTAAGAAAGGTGATAAAGCTCTACTGATCACTAGGAAATTTAAAGCAGGTTCTGGAGTACAAGAGACACACTGAAACAGAAAATATTTCCCCACCTGCTCTGAGTTCAGCAAGGGTTCACTCCACAACGTTAAGCCGCTTTGAGTTCACTCTCCTCAGTGCACCCCCAGTATATAAACACTAGTCACACACAAATATACTCACACTTACATACAGTTCAAGCCATCTGATTGTAAGTGCTTAAATATTTTTTATGTCTTTAGTGCTGCAGTGAGCGAACAGGAGTGGGGGGACATTTCGTGTTCTGACAGGCGGTTCTCACCGCGATTGGTAAGGCCGAGCGTGCTGTTATAACGGATAAAATACATAAAAGCAAACATTTGCTTCCCTCACTTTCCACAGTTTAAATACACTGTTTCTGGATGAGATGGTGTGGATATATTGTAAATGTGGGATATACAGTATCAAGGGGAATATATATTCCCTGCTCAAGTGTAACACTCACTGACCAGCACCTCTGTTAAAATCAATCCACTCCATCCCCATCTCTTAGTTGACCTTTCTTCTCAATTTTTCCCTCACCCAAAATAATGAATACCTCCTGACTACTTCAGAGAGATGACCTAACACGTCGTCCTGCAGTAGTGGAATGTCATATCGCTGCAAAATCGCCCAATCAGCATGCTGGAGCACAGAGCAAACAGAGAGGGGGCCTGGCCGTGGGCTGAGGATGAGTTTGCGTGGGGCTGAAGTGCGCTCCTCGGGATGTCAATGTAATAGACTGGCTTATGATGTGTAAATAGCACGCTGCTTTAATGGCAGCTGTGTCGCGCCGATGCACTCAACGATTGAATTTAAATCACAGGGGAGAGGAGATGGAGGCAGAGCGAGAGGTGGCTCCACACCAAGCCATCCCTGGCTTCCTCTCACGTTCTCGGGCTAATCTCGTTGACCTTCGGGGTGGCAGGAACTGGTGGAAGACAGGGGCCAGTGAAAGCGGAATATGGAGTGCTGGCTCACATTTTACGTGACATACATTTACTGCAGAGCAGCATGGGTATAGTTCACATTTAGCGTTCTCCTCCTGATATTAATAGCTGTTGGAGCTTTGCTTTCAAAGATTCATATTTTCAAATGTAAAAAGTGTAAATATGTGTAAACGTGTTTGTTTCTGTGAATCTTTCTGTGTAAATATGAAATTACTAATCAACATATTACTTTTATTACTTTAATATTATATATGTTATACAACTATCTATCTATCTATATATATATATAATTTTGTCTGTAACTACTGTAAATGGTAATTTATCAGACGTTTTTTAGATGTATTTATAGTTTGATAAATTTGCTGTCATAATAATTTTCTTTCATTAGCATAATATATGTGATATTATTTCATATTGAAATTAATTTGTATTTATATATAACATAATTAATGTAATATGGCAGAAAAATGACATAAAAGAACATGGTATGACACATGTAATCTAGTAAAGCTTTGTCTGGATCTGAACAAAAAGAAAAAAGAGAGAGAGAGAAAAAAACATCCTCTAGCCATTTGTCTGATCTTCATCGTACCTCACAAAGCAGGGAACTTGTTTTAAACACACACCATGTCGCACACCAAATGCTTGTGTTTCTGCTTCTGCCAAGACTTTTTAAACTAGCTGAGCTCAATGGACATATACTCAATTATTTTTTATTAATTGATTGATGTAATAAATAATTTAATTTTATTTCAATCACAGTTACAGTTGAAATAAAACAAGAAAAAGCTATTTATCAAGATTTATTACTACAATTAATTGCAAATAGTATTAATAACAAAAAGGTAATATGTTTAGCAACCAAAATATACCTAACTTCTTCATCCTCCATTAATCTCTTTCTCTTTTATTCCTTTAGGGGGAAGAATTCACATGCTCAGAATTATTGTTGGATCGTCAAGAATACCACATTCATCTGTGTATATTAACTTGTGTGGTTACGTAAGTTTCAATTACATTTTAATTTTGTATTTGGAAACAAGTTTCCAATTTTACATTGAATTAAATGTGGTATAGATGCAAACTTATTTTAAATACATTAAAACCCCCAGTTATGCCACATATACATTACAAGGCCTCCATCAACATGCAGCAGACATATGATAGTGTCCGCTGAGAGAGGTGAAAACAAGAGTTTGAATCCAGCCTCTGTGGAGGTAGCAGCCTTTGATACATTCTCTGTTTCCTTTTTCATTCTGGCAATAGTGTCGGTTCCCACAGCAATTGACCTTGGAGTCTCTTCAGAACTTTCTCCCCACCCAATCTGCTGGTGCTAAAAGCTTGCCTGGAATCTGGCTGTTGTTTCATTACATCACTAAACTCCGACTCTCCCGAGATCCCCTTTTGAAAAATAACACCTTAGTTTTGGGGCAGTAGTGGCACGGGAAAGGAGGATCGGATTGGAAGCGGCAGGTTGCAGAGGGCAGATAAAGAGAAGAGGAAGAAATAAACAAAGTAGATGAAGTGAAATATAATTTGGCCTCCTGTGTAATCCAGGGCTACTGGAGACACCTCTGATCTGGCAGTTTGTGTGGTTAGCTTAGCAGGACTGAGCAAAGCTCGAATGGCTGCTGCTTTTCGCTCTGATCCTGAGAAGCAATCAGGCCTAGGTCACTATCTCAGAAGCACTGAGGAACGCTCTAAGCCCACATGCGTCTAAGGCCCCTGCTAAAAGTCAGTGGAAAAACTGAAGTGTGGCAAGGGTGCACCAGGGGAAACTATATTAAATAAACATTTACTCAACCAAATAAAGTATATTTCTTACATTTAATAATAATGAAAATAATCACAATAATACTTCTTACTACTACTACTACGACTACTACTACTACTACTATTATTAGCGGTTCAGACATTAAAACAGGCAAAAAGATCCCATAGAGATCTTTTGCAACATCCCTCAGCAATTTCCTAGGCACAACTCAACACCTTCGCAGTAAATAGCCACACAAGAAAATAAATAGAAAAAGCTCTTTAATAATACTAATAACATTATTATTATATTATTTTATTGTATTTTAAGTTTATATAATAAACATACCTATATACAGGTCTGCTATAAAAATTAAATATTAGAAAATCGCCTTTTAAAGTTTGTCCAAGATTACGTTCTTAGCAATGCTATTACTGAATCAAAATTCGTTGTATATATTTTACCGTATGAACATTTACAAAATATCTCATGAACGATCTTATACTTAATTTACTATGATTTTTTGGTTGCTACAAATATAACCCAGCGCTTAAGCCTGGTTTTGTGTGGTCCGGGTCTACACACACACACACACACACTCCACCCCACACACACACACCCAACACTGGTTTGCTGTTTTCATTATTACCTTTGCTAACAGCATATTCACAGCCCATCTTAAGTGGAAAGTGCACTTTAAGATTATAAACACAAGTGCTTATGTGAAACATATTTCAAGACATTAGTCTCTCAGTTGTGTTTGTGTTCTCTGTTTGTACAAAAATCTTTGGTGGTAAAGTGATATATCACAGGAAAACTTGTTCTTCGATAAACCCTAACACAGGGGCAAAGAAAAAAAAGAAAACACTGAGAAAGAAGAAAAACAAGTGCTATGTCCTCCAGAGGAACTTGCACTGTATGCTAATAATGCGTCTGCAAATCATCTGGACAGACAGACCATCTCCCTCTCCTGATATACTGCTTCCTTTCAGCCCATTTCAAATTCCTGTGACATTTCTAATAAACGGTGACTAATACACATTAGTCATCATTTACTAATTGAAGTCCTAACATGTTTATCCACTTTTGCTTCGTTGACATGTCAAACATTTTGAAGATTAGTTAGATGTATCTACATGAATTCAAATGTTTATTGTGTTTAAATTACTTACTGGCACAGAATGAGAGTATGATTTTGACAAAGCACGTCTGAAATTCTGTTTGCATTGTGTTGGATATTTGCGTAGCAGACACTGGTCAGGGTGTATGAATGAATTAAACTGTGTTCATGTGGCAAAAGTCAAAAAGAGATCATGTGTGAAGCTGAAACACTTGCCAGCTCTTGCAAAGACTATGAAATAATTATGTACCAGTTATGTATTATTATTATTTTTTTACATAGGAACTTTGATGCATAAACTCTCAAAGTTTGTGTGTGAAGATGCATAGTGTGTGAATGTATGATGACTCAATTATCATATCAGGAATCATTATTGCTTCCTTACAGTGACAATAATGCACAATATAAAGTTCAAATGCCTTGCAATAAGCACTAAGCATGATATAAGTCCAACTGCTTGTGAAAAAGTATTACTTCTTCCTAACCTTCATCCATCATTCTGACTTCTACCTGCTTCTACATCCCATGTTACCATAATGTTAATTCCCTTTTTAAATGAGTATCATGCTTTAAGAAGTTTATTGTGACTTTCTGAGTAGCGTGACCATTGAAATCATTCGATATGGACTTGTTTAGAACCGCAATCAACTGTATTTCAGTTATTTGGTTTTAAGTTATTTGATCCATTTCACTTACTAATCAGATTCTTAATAACATGTCTCACTTCTAGAAAAGTGTTTAGATGAAGCTTTTCCTCCTTTTTGAGCACCACCAGATGACTGTTTCAGGCTACACCGTTTATCCCAGGCCCAAAGGCATGGCGAATTCCATGCATGTGCGTTTATTTGATTGTTTAAGAGTGATTTCCGGAAACCAAGTATTAGAGCGCCAGGAGCTGCCTTGTAACAATTAGGGGGGGTTAAATGGTAGTTGGCCACACAGGAGGGCATAGCCACACCGCACCCCTTTTCCTGCCCCTCAGAGGTCAAAGTTCAAGGAACTTTTCAGGAAACGTCAATTTCTCAACTGCCCCAAAGCAGGTGGACACCAGTTTGGAACTGTTTACCCAAACGAAATGAAGGAAGTGAGGAAATGACTATCAAGCGGTACAAGCATGAGGGTGTCCCGTTGTCTCTCCTGAAACTCTCATTTCAACTGTGTCGCATGACGTGCGCAAAGTGGAGTTTGTTATTATAATTTTGTGTTAATCCTGCCCTTCGGCAAAAGTCAAATTTAACTTAAACTTTAGTTCAGGTACTCCAGCTTTGAAGCTGATGCCCTTAAAAGCTGGCCAGAAAGCTCCCTCAGAGTTATGCACTTCCACCATGTTATTGTATTGGGACCTGGAGATGAACCCTCCGGGGAAGAGTTAGCCATTAGTAAAAGGATCAGACTGTTATTTGAAGAGCCAAGGTCAGATTTAGAAGATTTGAAGGAGAGATAAGTCCTAGCCTTCAGTGTTTTGATTATGAGGTAAACAACTGTAGAAAAAGTTGGGACGTCTCTTGAAGGAACACTCCACCCAATCTCCCCCTCTTCCCCACCGATCGCCACGCACCTGCGAGAGGAGCCCGCGGAGTAAAGCAGAGGACGGAGGTCCCGGGAACTCAAACCGTTGTTCTCCTTGACACCAGCTGCCATCACCAGCATGGCCAAGGGCAAGGTCACAATGTCGACCAGAGGGAACAGCCAGCGGATTGTTTTTCGCTCCAGCAATAGACAAACAGCCGCCGTGGACACACTGAGAGAGCCAGCTGTGGCCGTGACCTTTACACCCTACAACCTGACCCCAAATTAGCACTATAAAGGCAAGTAGAGATGACAACTAATTACTGGCCTCTTGGCTGCCTTTGGCTCTACCTGAGAAAAATGCAGCTCAGATGTGCTGCTATGTGCTGTTTTTTAAAGGCATAATAGTGAGGTATGACTTCAGTTTGTTAATTTATTTTTTAGATTAACAAAAAATTATACATTTTCTGAAAATCAACTGTTTTATTTCATTTATTTGATTAATTTAACATATTATAATAATATTATAATGTTATTTTTAATATTGAAATAAGAGATAATAGTTATTTTCCAAAGCTGTTTTGCTCCTTACTGCTACATAGCAGCCTGCCCTTCTAAGTAGAATCTTATAGATTGTATAATTATAATATATATATATAAAAAAAAATCAGAACGCTATTCCCTTTCTTAATTGAGCACCTCTAATTGTTACTTTTGAATAAATTTAGCTTTGACTGTAAAAGACTGTTATGCACCATATTTGTTCAGGTGAATTATTAGTATCATTATAACTGGTCTTTTCAGTGACAAAATTGCTATTTTACTACAATATTGTGACCTATATTTACTGCCAGGCAAGCCTCTTTAATGACATTGAGTTTGTAGTCTGTCCCTTGACAACCTGCTTTCCTAAAAAATAGGTTTTGTTCATACGACATAACATTTATTGCTAAATTAAAGAACTGCGTGCATTGTTGGCTCAGTTCCTTACGATGGAAATACCCACATAGTCTTCTAATTATTATCATTTCAGCACTATAATCACAGAAGCGTTTGGTAAAAGCTGTGTTTTACAGCCCCACCAGCAGTTTGTTTTTTTGCACATTGCACAACATTTAGCACAAACACAATTCTCACGAAGATGGTGCTCCACCTGTTTTACCAGCCAAACAGTAATTCGGTTCTATTAAAACAGCTCCATTTTCCATTACGTTTCCCATCGACCACAAACTCATGTTGTGCTCATGTTGCCTGGTGTTCTTGCGCAGTATGTCGCTAAGTTAGCCTTATCCCATTATTAGGCAAATGTAATGGGCTGTCCTAATCCAAACACACCAACTCGATGGACCACAGGGGGCGAAACGTTGGGGCACCATGTTATCTGGACACAATGCGGCTTCTTCCACTGATACTCTGGCAGGCATTAGGCCTGTTCAAACAAGTCCTTCACACCAGCTCCATTTTAAAATGATTTTCTCCCTTCAGTCTCTATTTTCTCTCGCCCCAGCTCTGACTGACAATCACATCGCTGGCTGTGCACATTCTACAGTCTTTAATGCCAAATTAAGCTCCGGACTCTTTTATTTTAAATGGGGGAGCCAGAGAGAGTGCTGACAATCATGATTGTGCCAGAGAGAGGAAAAATTAAACGGTATTTAAAAAATACAGAACCCCACATTAAAACCCTCTGCCACAATTGCTGCTAATTGGTAGATTATCCGGCCGCTCTTGGAAGCCTAATACACGGGGTGAGGAAGAGGAGACCCGGCCCCCGTACTCTTCCTCGGAGCGGCGGGGTGTGGGTCCAATCGCGTCTGAGTGGGTGAAGGATTAGTAGCGCCATTGTCGGAGAACATGACCTTGAGTGGAGTTTAGTTTAGTCCCTCCCTGTCCCCCTCCGCAATCTCTGTCACCATATTCTTTAACGGCACATAATGATACGCTTTGGGAGAGCCGCCGATCCCATAACAGACAGGATAACGCTCGGCGATGCCAAAGGAGGTCTGATTTACAAGTATATAAAAGTGTCGCGTTTCATGTCCTTTTGAAATAAAAGAGAAACAACTGGTAATGAATTCCTACAACTTGACCTTCCAGAGTGACAGACATAAAACACACTGATGGTGATTTAAAAGGATAGTTCACCCAAGAATGAAAATTCTGTCATTATTTACTAACCCTCATGTTGTTCCAAACTTGTATGAGTTTCATTATTTTGTGGTGCACAGAAGACATTCTTTAAGAATGTTTTGCCTGATGTTTATATAAGAAATAATACTATTTAAGTCATGTGGATTAATTTCACGTTTGATTTCACGCTACATTTACACAACCAGTCATAAGTTTGGAATAATTAGATTTTGTAATGCAGCCTTAGTGAGCATAAGAACCTTCTTTTCAAAAAAACATTTTAAAAACATGAATAATTCCAAACTTTGGATTTTATATATATACAGTGGGTACGGCAAGTATTCAGACCCCCTTAAATTTTTTCACTCTTTTTATATTGCAGCCATTTGCTAAAATCATTTAAGTTAATTTTTTTTCCCCTCATTAAATGTACACACAGCACCCCATAGTGACAGAAAACCCAGAATTGTTGACATTTTTGCAAATTTAATAAAAAAGAAAAACTGAAATATACATGGTCCTAGTATTCAGACCCTTTGCTGTGACACCCATATATTTAACTCAGGTGCTGTCCATTTTTTCTGATCATCCTTGAGATGGTTCTACCCCTTCATTTGAGTCCAGCTGTGTTTGATTATACTGATTGACTTGATTAGGAAAGCCACACACCTGTCTATATAAGACCTTACAGCTCACAGTGCATGTCAGAGCAAATTAAAATCATGAGGTCAAAGGAACTGCCTGCAGAGCTCAAAGACAGGATTGTATCGAGGCACAGATCTGGGGAAGGCTACAATAACATTTCTGCTGCACTGAAGGTTCCTAAAGCACAGTGCCTCCATAATCCTTAAATGGAAGATGTTTGGGATGACCATAACCCTTCCTAGAGCTGGCCGTCCGGGCAAACTGAGCTATCGGGGAGAAGAGCCTTGGTGAGAGTGGTAAAGAAGAACCCAAAGATCACTGTGGCTGAGGTCCAGAGATGCAGTCGGGAGATGGGAAAAGTTGTAGAAAGTCAACCATCACTGCAATCCCTCCACCAGTCGGGGGCTTTATGGCAGAGTGGCCCGACGGTAGCCTCTCCTCAGTGCAAGACACATGTAAACCCGCATGGAGTTTGGTGAGATGGTGAGAAATACTCAGTTTACACTCGTGTAGTCTGGATTCGGATACCCAGAATAGAACTTTCCTGTGATTCGTCCGGTTAATTCTAAGCGGTATGTGTGGAGAAACCAGGCACTGCTCATCACCTGTCCAATACAGTCCCAACAGTGAAGTTTGGTGGTGGCAGCATCATGCTGTGGGTTGTTTTTCAGCTGCAGGGACAGGATGACTGTTTGCAATCGAGGGAAAGATGAATGTGGTCAAGTACAGGGATATCCTGGACGGAAACCTTCTCCAGAGTGATCAGGACCTCAGACTGGGCCGAGGGTTTTCCTTCCAACAAGACAATGACCCTAAGGACACAGCTAAAATAACAAAGGAGTGGTTTCATAACAACTCTGTGACTGTTCTTGAATGTCCCAGCCAGAGCCCTGACTTAATTGAGCATCTCTGGAGAGACCTAAGAATGACTGTCCACCAACGTTTACCATCCAACCTGACAGACCTGGAGAGGATCTGCAATGAGGAATGGCAGAGGATCCCCAAATCCAGGTGTGAGTAACTTGTTGCATCTTTCCCAAAAAGAATCATGGCTGTTTTAGATCAAAAGGGTGCTTCTACTAATACTGAGCAAAGGGTCTGAATACTAAGGACCATGTGATATTTCATTTTCTTTTTTAATAAATCTGCAGAAATGCCAACAATTCTGTGTTTTTCTGTCAATATGGGTTGTTGTGTGTACATTAATGAGGAAAAAAAATAACTTAAATGATTTTAGCCAGGCTGCAATATACATAGGTGGAAATTCTAAGGGGGTCTGAATACTTTCCGTACCCACTGTATGTTGTATGGGCTTTTTAGAACTTAAAAACTTTAAACTTTTGCACTCCATTGATTTAAAGAATATGGACAAAAAGAGATCAAATCTCTTCTTTTGTGTTCTGCAGAATGCTTGTTCAGTTTGAATGGAGAGATCAAATGCCCAAGCTGTTGACAAGCAATTACCTTCATTAATATGAAAAATATTTAATTGCTCTACATTATAATTAACTGCTGTTATATCTCCCTCAAGTTTATTGCAAAGCCCCTTTTAATTAATCACTATTGCACCATAATAACACAATTACATTTAAACTTCATTACTATTCGACTTACTGATCCATAAACAGGGGGCTGAGAACAAATTAGCAGTGTGTTGTCCAGTATTGCTCTCCTAATCATTTGAACCGTAATCCTTTAATTGCGAGTGTGTGTGACTCGGATATCATAGCAGGAAGACGTGTAGGCCTACAATGTCCACACCTGTGCAGCCGACTGCTTTTCAGCGCTCTGAGTGGACACTTTACACAGTCCTTGGCTGTGTGATTTCCCAGAACGAGAGCGAGACCCATTACCGTCCCAAAGAAAGAGATGTTTTTCGGTGCTGCTTTTGATGAGTGTCCATTTGCATCAAAAAAGGCCTCAGTTTCCGACTGTAACTTGTGAACTGATCAAAAGGCCAAGCGATGTCTTAAAACCTGAGCGGCTTTTCCCCTCTTTTGACATAAGAGAGGCTCTCCAGAGGCCCCCTTGCTGTTGTGGCCTTGGAGGTTAGCTAAACCAGCCTCTCAGACTGTTCTGAAAAGATCTGTGTGCTCCTCTTCACTGTGCCCCGTTTCAATGGGGAGGCTCAGTCACAGCGTATCGACGCCCCCTTTCACTAAAACACAATGAAAGCAACTTGTGTGCCTGCAATATGTTTATATGTGCGTTTCGGTGGTCATAATGTGTGCTGCGAGTGCATGTTGGAATGCTTTTGGAAGAAAACGCCTGGAAGTTCTAGAATTAAACTTCAAGTAGCATTATCTGCACCATGCAGGAAGCACATTCAAATTTTTACTACAAAGAAATACAGTTGTATGAGAAGAAATACAGTGAGGGTAATTTTTGCATTTTTGGAAATATTTGTGTTTTTAATGAAAAAGTAATAAAATAAAAAGGTATTATTGTTAATTGTTGTAATATTATTATTTTAATAATACGAATAATAATGACATGATTTTTTAAAATAGATTTTTTTTTTAGGTATGTTATTATTTTATATTTATCTATATATATGATTATATATTTCTTCAGCATGACAATTTCAGTGAAATGTTAAACTGAAAAAAACTGTGTCTGTGTGTGTGTGTGTGTGTGTGTATTCATGTGTGTGTGTGTATTCGTGTGTGTATACACGTGCAAATCTCTCCTGATCTGCGCTCAGCTGCTTTCACTTACAGGACATAGGGGTATAGGGGTCACAAGGCCACAGCATGACCTCATCAAATTAGCCCCAACTGAGCGAGGTGTTTAGCACAAGTTAACGCTCGTAATCTGAAGGGCATTAAATGCAAATGCAGCAACCATATGCCCACTTCAAAAAGGCACCGCTCGCTGGCTTCCCACCATCTCTCCCCAACCAGTATGTATTCATTGAGTGGGGGGGGCTGTTAAAATGACAATGGTTTTCTCTCATGCTGACCAGGTGCAAAACATTTCCATCCCTGCAGAGGGAAAGACTGGGAATCTGTTATGCAAAGACTTGCGATCAAAATATTTAATGTTGAGATCTAAATTGTGTTATTATGTTTTCTATTTCTCCCGCACTCCCATTATATATTCCATATCTCCTTAAGAGTCAACGAGGTGATGTTCATTTTGATGTTCATGTTCTATTTATTTAAAAATACATTAAAGTGCAATTCATACATGCAATGACATGAATACAGAAAAAATTACTATTTGACACTTGAACTTGAACAAGACAAGGAGGTTTCAGGATGTAAAATGTGATGTGATGCAACTTCTCAAAATCGTATTGATATAATATTCATGAATTCATAAAAAAAGATGAAGTCATTCAATCATATATATATATATACTCATAAGTACAGAAAAATTATAAAAAATTTTATGGCAAGGCTATTAAGTTTTAGGTGTAAAATATCATGTGGTGCAACTCCCCAAAGCCTCATTATAATTTATGCGCATTCATATGTTTTTGAAAATAAGCATTGAATCCGCTCACGTATGGGCTAGAACACTCTACTGGTTGTTTGGCATTGTAAAAAAAGGAAATCTATACGTGTTATAGCCAAATGATGTTTGTACAATTTCCATAACGTATAGGCACTTTTAGCAGTTTGCTGCTTTGTATAATTGTGTAGTCTGACCTCATCCGGTGGGCTCCCGGTCTGTCATATATGGTCAATCGAGGGACCCAACTACATATTAGATGGAGTACACTAGGGATGTTGATATAGTGAAGTGAACTATTGGAGTCAAACCAAGTGAAGGAAGAAAACATTTACAAAATGCTTGCTGTGGCTCGCCACGTGATGATTTCGTTTCTTCATGGAGGACAGAGTGAGCGAGAGAGAGAGAGAGAGAGAGTGCTGCCAGGGTTTCTGATGATTATGGGTTTGAAGGCTGATTGTACACCCTGAGGCTGTGTTGCATGCTGGGACATATGGCAGCTCCTATGTGCTAATAAACACCTGTGGACAGAGTGAAACAGGGGAGACCCCCCACTGGGCCTGAGGCCTTTAAAGCCACCTGTGCAGACCTCCACTATTTATACTCACCATCTTTTTCCCCAGCATCTCCTCTTGACTTTACATCTTTCCCAATCTTTTATCTCCTTTTTGTCTCAATATCTTTGAAGATGCACACATTTTTTTTCAATTAAATAAGTAAATAAATTAATAGTGTTTTTTAAATTTGTAATGTATAAATTGTTTATTAGTAGCCTCATAAAGGCTGACGTAGTTTACACAGGGCAGCCATATTGAATCATGTCACATGACCAAACAAATACTAGCCTACTACTCACTTATCTGAATAAATGAATCATAGTTGACTGTTAATAGCGCATTTCTACAAACACATCAGTAACCAAAAACGTATGCTTTTGCATACGTTCAATATGATTGGTATAACATAACCTAACATATCATAACAAAACAATTACTGAGTGCACCTTTAATACACTACCTTTTAAAAGTTTGGGATCAATGTTTATTTATTTATTTTGAAAGAGATTAAAAACTTCTATTCAGCAAGGATACATTAAATTAGTACACAATGTTACAAGGACTCTATTCTATTTGTCCGCACCATCACCATGCTACTTGTTTCAGTTGAACTTTCTTGTCTATTCCCAGCAAAAGAGCCTCTTGAAAAAATGATCACCGTTTTAACAAAAATGTTAAAGGGGTCCTATTATGCTTTTTCACTTTTTGAATTTTAGTCAGTGTGTAGTGTGTATGTTTGGGCATAAAAAAGATCTTCAAACTTACAAATCTCAAAGTCCACTCCAAAGAAAGATATTTCGCTATTTTGTTGTGACATCCCTTTTTGCGAGCTACATCTCACTACAACGAACGTCTCGTGTTTGGACTCTGGAAGCGGTTTGTTTTGTTATATCACAAAGCGGGCCCTTAGCATATCTTTAAAATAATTCCCGGCCTCAAGTTTTCGTAAGTTATTACACATGCACCTGAATAATTATGTATGTAAATATGTATGTTACAATTATGAAAAGTTTTTATAATAAATTCCTGACAGTACAATACTTCAATTATGAGACTACAGTGTTTCCCATACATTGAGTGCGGGTGTTTTTATATCACTGTATTTCTGAAGGAAACCGACTGGCTTCAGAAAATTGGATGTCATTTTCAATTAAATGTCTGATAAGCAGTGGTTTGTTTTGGAGCAGGCGCACTGTTTTTGTGTACAGCGTTACCATGGGAAACCTTGTACTACCACTCCAGCAGCGCAGTATATCAGCAGCCAGTTTGCATATCCTGCCGCCTGGGAAACACTGGACGATTTGTATCTATAAATTCAACTGTATACAGTTTTCACGTGCATTCAGGTTGTTTGTGTTTTTATAATGTTAGAATTAAATAACACTAACAAATAAATACTTGTCACTTATCTTACTAGTAATGCAGTTTCTTTTTAAGGCGTTGTCTAATATGTCTTGCAATATCCAAGCGTGCAAAGGTTCTGCGTGATCCTCTTGTTCAATATTCTCTGGTCTGAATCCGGCTCAGTTGATATGGCAATACTGACGCCATCCTTAACTAAACAGAGCAGACAGAACTTGCTGCTTCGGCAAGGGGCGGGGCAGTACTGAAACACAACCGTCTAAGCTGTTTCACCATCAAATGCACTGGGACAGCTAACCCACTCACAATCACATTTCGTTTCGGAAGGCGTGGTCCTTCATCAAACCCTGGACTAAGCGAGCCGTTTGTGCCAGGATGGGGAGAAAGTTGTTGTAATAATGTAAAATATGTGAAATATATAATGTGTTTTTCGAACAACCTAGTCTGAGAGCCTGTTCTAGTACACCCCCAAAACAAAATCAAGACTTTGTAAAAGATCATAATAGGACCCCTTTAAGCAGCACAATCATAATAATTTACAAAACAAAACCAAAACTTTAATCATATGTTTTTTTAGGATATTGCTATTTTTCCTGTTTTTGATTAAATAAAAGCAGCCCGTGTACAAAGATGTTTAACAGATATATAAAATCTTCAAATCTCTATGATTTAAGATATCTAGTTCTCGATGTTACACAATCATTTTCATTTGTGTGAGGCTATATACACCAGATTTGTTCACGCATTGGTGAAAATTGAAGATGTGCACCATTAAAGCAGAATATAATGTTAAAACGAGTAGTCTATCATGACCGCCACATGCTATTATTCTAGTGGCATTTGAATAAGGAATGCTTTCATAATGCCCTCAGAGTGAAATTCAAGTGTTGGGTTAAGACGCACCTCCACTAGCGGGTCTGCACAGCTGCTGTCGAGTAGGAGGAGTGCCGGGCAAAAAGAGAGCATTGTGGGAGAGCTCCCCCTGTCACTCAAAGCTCCTCTGATTAAATTTGTTTAAGCTGTAAAAGCACTTTGACAAGAGTAAGACTGTGTGCCTCATAACATATTCCAAATGCTAAACCTGAAAATTAGGGATGCTCTATCAGGGATTCCCAGAGAACAGTTTACTGCTTTGAAACCAAGTAAAACCGAATCCATTTCTGAGGTTAATGTCTTTTAAAACTAATATTGCCACTGCTTTTAATATAACCTTAGAAAATATTTATTTCTCATCGTTAATGACACACTTTCCATCATTGTTATGTTTTGGTATGAGATTATGACGAAGTTCATAATCCCTTTAGGCCAGGACAGAGTGTAGTGACCAGAAAGCACATGTTGGCATGTGTGTGAGATGTACACATGCTTTTATACCCACAAGCTTTGGTTCCCTCAGATTATTTGATTCTTTACTGTGGGTCCAGTCTGCAAAACCACATAACAGAGGGCACTATATAGAAAATATGTGGGTCTTTAATCGGGGAAAAATCTGTGCTTATAGGCTATGAGTGATGTCCTGGTACATTTTTCAACTCTGAGATGATGAGGGCTAATAATCAACCTGAAATAATTTATAGAATTTCATTTTCAAACATCTGTTCCTCATTAAAAGATTTGTGTGAAGCACGGTGACCTCTGTGGACATTCTGTGTAAATTTAATGAAGATTTGACCAGGTGGATTTGTGTTAGTGAATATTATTTTAAAGACATTTTTCTCCATTATTATTATTATTATTATTATTGTTGTTGTTGTTGTTGTTTCTGGCATTATATTTACAAAATACAACCTATTCTGATTATTTGAAGTACATTTTCTGAATTTAGCATTTTGTATTTGGACTAGAGTAACAAAGAATCTTAATTTTACATAGCAGCTTTATGATTTGAAATCCAACTATTTGTCCATGTTAATCAAAAGGGGCTATAAAAGATTTAATGGGGGAAAAAATAAAAATTAAAAATCACATCAATGGATATAACAGAAGTACTGAACACTTACTGAAGAACGAATTTGATAGAACTTTGTGAAAAGTTATAGTAGTGGTGTATATAGAGAGACAGAGATAATAATAATAATAATAATATGGAAATAGTTATAGTTATAGTGGTATATATCATGCTTACAATATTTTACTATATTCACAGTATTACCTGTCTTTTTAGATAAAGGCTGATTTTTCTTTATTAAAATGGTTATAATTTTAAGAATACTTCAATAAATGTACCTTTAATACCACAGATACCGGTATTCAACTTTATTATATTGTTCTTATTTTGTCCGAAAATTAGATCTACGTACATATACATTTAAAGGTATAATTTTCTGATTGCATGGATTTTCCTAATATTAAAATTGAAAGTTTTATGGTAATAATTTGCAATAGATCGCATCATTCATCACTCACCATTTCTTCAAAAGTTAAACATGTCTTGTGTTGTTTTCTTGTTTGCTATGGCGTCATAATCATAAATCTGAGAATTAGTTTACGGGATTTGCAACATTGCATCAGTGCAATTACACAATTTATGTGAAGACTAATATTAGACTACCCAGCTTTAATACTTTTCCTGAGTCTCTGTCCTAAACAAGGGCCTTTTGACCCATTCATTGAGCCTTTGCCCTTTGATATCGAAGACTGGTTGTAGACGAGCGCAGCCCCTTTTGCAATGTCTTATTAAGTAGCTTCAAACGTAAGGTATGGAGATCTGCTCTTGAAGGTGAAGGGTTAGCATTGCTAGAGCATGAGATCAAGCACTGGTTTATCCCAGCAGGGTAGTGAAAAGCAGAGCCACTTCAGACACTAACTGCCCGGACAATGCCGATTGGGTCGAACAGCGTTTGGATGAAGTGGTGCCCCTTTCACATCCGCAACAAGTGACAAAAGAGGCAGAATGAGAGACTAACCTGCTGTTTAGATAAATAAAGCTACTCTATCAGCTCTCATAATTGCTCTGGCCCCCTTCTCCTCTTCAGAGTCCCAGCACCCCTATTGTCCAGCAGCGAGTGCTGCATGGCCCCCTCAGATCCTCCTAATTGCTGACAGATTTGATTTCTCAGTGACGGCGGGAGCTCTGTTCGTGGCTTTTACATCCAGTAATTGCTTTCTCTTCTCCCCCTCGTTCTCCCCTTCCCCTTCCTTCTTCACTCTGCAGTCCGTCCTGCCCCCACTCTTCTCCCAAAACGGAATTCCCCTCTCCCGTTCCGAACCCCCTTTTAATGGTTTCCTTCTATGTTAATAAATCCTCGCCATTTAAATCACATTTAGAGATGTTTTGAATAACTGATTCCAATTACCCCATGCTCCTCTCGCAGAGGAACGCAGCGCAAGTCTCGGTGCGAGACCGAGCTGCAGTTGAAAGTGGGAAAAAGAACAGGGTTTAAAGTGAAAGAGAGGTCCTCGAGTCTCTCAATAGTGCATGAGCGCATTCTGCAGAAGTTTCTAGAAGTTGTTTGAATCACAGAATCATTGGGATGTTTTTTTTTTTTAAATTGACTCTTCTCTTGAATATTTTCCTATATGGGAATTAAAATGATACAATTGTGTTTCACAATAATTTTGAAATATTTTTTCTAAATTAAGTTGATGGTGAGGACTCGGAGTATTATCATTATTATTATATTTATAATCATAGACATTTTTATAAACCACCTAATAATTATTTTACATACTTATTTTATATAGAGAATTCTAATTTCAAAGTATATACCTGTGTTATACATGATTCTTAGCCTTTAGTCCTTTATCTTCAAATATATCTTATTAGTAAAAGTAATCTATATTACACCCCCACACACACACACACACACCAACCTATATATATTATATATGAGTCATCTTTGGGTCGAGGGTACATGGGTTGTGGTTTAACTGGCTGCATCATAAAACAACACACACAAATATTATTTTAATGCCTCACGAACGCGACATTATATAAGCCCGCTATCAGCCTCGTACCATTCAAGCCATCAGACGGGCGAATGTTTATAAATATAATTGGCAGAAAATGGGATAAATTACATGTTCTTATTTACCAAAATATGAAATCACACACAATTTTTGTTTTAATTGACATACATACTTTCACCATAATATGAAGCTCTTCCGGTGTAACTGGTAAAAAAAAAAAATCACAAGTAGGTGCACCACAGTATTGCAGAATGAAACTCACAAAGCTTATTCAAAACACGAAGCAATTGTTGCTCTGTAAATGTGTTTTAAGCATGAATGAAGGGGCTATTCAAAAGCAACAAACCTATTAATGCAACTCCATTAAAATATGTACAATGCCTCAAGCAAAAAATCAAAAAGAAGTGTAAACAAACAAATATGCTGCACTACAAAGTTATTTACAGCTAGAAAGCCACTTTTCCCCACTAATAAAAGTCCTCAACACACATACACACACAAACCCAAGTCTCATTCCCCTCAGGAAAGCTAGAGGGCCCACTTGAAAAAAGAACAGGCACCAGAGCACAGCTTCCACAATCAGGCAAACATTAAAAAGCTAATTATCCTGGGAACAAAAGTGCCAGTTTATTTTCACTTAACACAATTAGTCATAAACTGCATTTTGAGTTGTTAATCCAAGCCAGCTCCCATTCTCTGCCAATTATTCATAGTTGCATATTCATGCCGACCGTATTCAAAGTTTCAAAGCGAATATATTTTTTTCATGCGGTTGTGTGAGCGTTAATCACCCCACCCACGCATAGCATGGATTAGCCATTTAGATAGGAGGCAGTATCAAGCCCGAACGCAGCTCCGCCAAGTGCTCTCTTTAATGTATATAGTGTTGATTCTCTTACAGTGGTAAGTGACTAGGTACTATGTTCTCTGTCGAAATCATTCTAATCCACTCTCAGAGTGGGTGGAATAATTAAATGATTAGCAAAATATAGAAATATTTAATGCATCTTGCCTTTTATTCACCGAGAATCAATGAAGCCCCTGAAGTGTTATAGGAGCTTGAATGCTCAAAATCAAATTGGCTTGACATTCAGTTTCAAATGCTTGAAACGAATTCAAATGAACTCTGTCAACACGTGACCCTAACAACCGCTGACTTTTCATTACGGTCGTGAGATTTACTCATACGTCAAACTGACCTACTGCTCTTTGTTTGTCTTTCTCAAGAATATTTTTTTCCTATTGAAATTAATGTTCCATTAAGAAAAGAGAAAAATCACTAGTTTGGAGGTTGCAACTTTCTTTCATATTGTTTAATAGTACAATATTAAAATGATTGCCTCTGTGTCTCGGACATCTAGTTCAGAAGCTTCACCTCTGAAGGTCATAAACCTCAAAGTGTCAGTCAAACACGTCTAAGAAGCATAATGTCATCTTGGTAACCTTTATATCATTGTTTTATGGAAACACCTTTCTGATGAAAGATGCCCTTTGTTCAGCCAGCAAATATACAAATAATTATGTGGTTTGCAATACAAAGTCTTTCACAGTTGTATGCAGCCTCCCCATTTGTTTGCAGACTATGACAAGAAAGAAAGAAAAATAGATGATCTGCAGGCCATGTTCAGGATAAGGCACGGAGAATAGTAGGTGTACAAAAACATCAAACATGAAGCTGAAAGCGTAACATCTGGATAGTGCATTAGTGGTCTGGTCAGATATAAGTGATTTTTTGGTAAGGTCACTAACACGTCTTGTGCAGCGCAGGATGAAGAGTGATGGTGACAGTAAAGCAGTGCTGTGACTCGCTGACCCTTCTGTGCTACCACTCCTGGGACACCTGGGTTGAGTTTTTAACAATACCCATGACAACTACAGGAGTTATTTAAAACAAGTTTAGACATTTTCACTGCAGCATACTACATTTTAGTGTGCAAGTCCAGACTTATAAAATATGCAATAATATAAATACAGTAATGTAAAATGTTAAGTTTGTAAAACACACACATATATATAATATATTATATATATATATATATACAGTGTGTACGAGAAGTATTCAGACCCGCTTAAATTTTTCACTCTTTGTTATATTGAGCCATTTGCTAAAATCATTTAAGTTTGTTTTTTTTCCTCATTAATGTACACACCGCACCCCCTATTGACAGAAAAACCACCGAATTGTTTACCTTTTTTTGCAGATTTATTAAAAAGAAAAACTGAAATATCACATGGTCCAAAGTATTCAGACCCTTTGCTCAGTATTTAGCACCCTTTTGATCTAATACAGCCATGAGTCTTTTTGGGAAAGATGCAACCAGTTTTTCACACCTGGATTTGGGGATACTCTGCCATTCCTCCTTGCAGACCCTCTCCAGTTCTGCCAGGTTGGATGGTAAACGTTGGTGACAGCCATTTTTAGGTCTCTCCAGAGATGGTCAATTGGGTTTTAGTCAGGGCTCTGGCTGGGCCATTCACGAACAGTCACAGAGTTGTTGTGAAGCCACTCCTTCGTTATTTTAGCTGTGTGGTTAGGGTCATTGTCTTGTTGGAAGGTACACCTTTCGGCCCAGTCTGATGTCCTGAGCACCTGGAGAAGTTTTCGTCCAGGATATCCCTGTACTAGGCCACATTCATCTTTCCCTCGATTGCAAACAGTCGTCCTGTCCCTGCAGCTGAAAAACACCCCCTCAGCATGATGCTGCCACCACCATGCTCACTGTTGGGACTGTATTGGACATGTGATTAGCAGTGCCTGGTTTTCTCCACACATACCGCGTAGAATTAAGCGCCAAAATTCTATCTTGGTCTCATCCGACCAGATAATCTTATTTCTCACCATCTCACCAAAATCCATGCGGGTTTTCATGTGTCTTGCACTGATGAGAGGCTTCCGTCGGGCCACTCTGCTATAAAGTCCCGACTGGTGGAGGGCTGCAGTGATTGTTGATTTTCTACAACTTTCTCCCATCTCCCGACTGCATCTCTGGAGCTCAGCCACAGTGATCTTTGGGTTTTTCTTTATCTCTCTCACCAAGGCTCTTCTCTCCCCCGATAGCTCAGTTTGGCCGACGGCCAGCTCTAGGAAGGGTTCTGATAGTCCCAAACTTCTTCCATTTAAGGATTATGGAGGCCAAAGTGCTCTTAGGAACCTTAAGTGCAGAATACATTTTTTGTAACCTTGGCCAGATCTCTGCCTTGCCACAATTCTCTCTCTGAGCTCTTCAGGCAGTTCCTTATACCTCATGATTCTCATTTGCTCTGACAAACACTGTGAGCTGTAAGGTCTTATATAGACAGTGTGTGGCTTTCCTAATCAAGTCCAATCATTAAATCAAACACAGCGGGACTCCCATGATAGGTGTAGAACCTCTCAAGGATGATCAGAATAAATGGCCCAGCACTTTGATTAAATATATGATGTCACAGCAAAGGGTCGATACTTAGACCTGTGATATTTCAGTTTTGTCCTTTTTAATAAATTTCAAAATGTCAACACTGCTGGTGTTTTTTCTGTCATATGGGGGGGCTGTGTGTACATTAAAGTGAGGAAAAAAGTCATCACTTAAATGATTTTAGCAAATGGCTGCAATAAAACAAAGAGTGAAAAATTTAAGGGGGACTGAATAATTTCCGTACCCACTGTATATATCGCAGCAACGATACATTTTTTATGAGCCAAAAAGAATGCACGTCACAACTCTGTTTATCAATTTGCACTGGTTACCAATAGTTGCTCGCATAAAATTCAAGGCATTAATGTTTGCCTAAAAAACCACCACTGGCTCTGCACCCTTTTACCTAAATTCATTACTTCAGAGTTGTGAAGTTACTTCTAGAAGCTTGTGTTCTGCAAGTGAATGGTGTATTATTGCGCCATCTCAAAGAGGCACAAAATCACTTTCACAGACTTAAATTAAATGTTCCCTCCTGGTGGAATGACTTGCCCAACTCAGTCTGAGCAGCTGAGTCTTTAGCCATCTTCCAGAATCGGCTAAAAACACATCTCTTCATCCTTATTTGACCCTCTAACTCTAGCACTTTATATGTAGTTCTAAATTCTATCTAAAAAAACACTTGTCCTCTTTTAGATTGCCTCTATCATTTGCTGCTTGTTTTCTGTTAAAAAAACAACAACACTTCACTTGCTTCTATCTTTTTGTATTCCTATCTGTGTTCTTTTTATTTTTAATATTATTTTAAAAAGCTTGTTACGTGACTGCGCAGCAACTGAGACTTGGTTAAAGATGTGTATCATTTGCTCTTTTTGTTGATTTTGACTTGCTTCCATTGTCCTCACTTTTACATCCGCTTTTGGATAAAAACGTCATGCTACATGACTAAATGTAAACTTTACATATAATATATAATACACACCATACACACGACACACACCCTCCACACCCTAATATTACATACATGTGATCTATATTTTTGTCTACATATGTTTTTGTTCCTTTAAGTAGGTTTTCCACAAGCTGATGTAAATACTAATATATATAAGGTGTCATACATACACACAAATACAAAACACCCTTATTCTACACACAACCGAATTTGCAATAAATAATAATTAACCAACAGGATTTGTAGCATATACAGTTCAGTATACATACTACAAAAAAACTGTTAAAAAAAAACACCTTTAATTAATAACCACAATGGAATGCCCAGACAGGGAGTTCTGGGAATGTCATTTTATAGTTTTTCACTGCAGATTATAAGACGACTTTTTTTTTCACTTCCGCAAATTTTACATGTAACAGAGTTTTACTGTAAAATTGCATAAATGTAAGGTTAGATCTATTGCAGTTTATCACTGTATACAGTAATGAAATTTACTGTTAACCAATAAACAGGTTTATATTGTATCATTTTTACAGTTAAAATTCCAATAATTTTTTGTATATATATATATATAATTAATTTGTTTGTTATTATCTTATTGATTTAACATCACAGACATTTTCTTTTCTTTTCTTTTCTTTTTTTTCACATGCACAGACCAAATGGATCAGCAAAACTTGATTTATGAGTACATGGCTTTTGCAGGTACTTGACAACACCATTTGCGGTATTAAGCAACCATAAATAGCTCGGACTCTGCCAATGGGTTTGTACAGTACTAGCCTTGTAACTGTCTAGTGTGGACACCAGTCCCAAAACATTTGAAAATGATTTCTAAGCTAGACGAAAGCGTGTCAAGACCCTTAGATGACTTCATCACAGCTGCAGAGTGAAGATGTGTGAGTGCGTGTACAGTAGTTTTGTACGGCGCTCTCTTCTGCCTCAGGGATTAGATGAGTGTGCTGTTCTAGCTGGAGCAGAACTTCACCCGATGTGCCTGTCTGCCTCTAGTCAACAACACAGCTGTCTGCCTCCACTCTCACCATGCTATCTGACAAAAAAGGTAACGGAAAAGGCGTATTCAAAGAAATATTGTATAACCAAATGTATTTGTTATGTATATTGCTAAGGATTATTAATTGTTTTTAAAGTATCTAAGCATCTTTTGTGTGAACTATGTGTGCTAAAAATTTAATTGCTCATAGATGACATTTTTTAAAGTAAATCTCAATCTAAATTATTACAAATTAATAAAGTAATAAATAATAGTAATAATAATAAATGTGTGATAATTATTCAGGTTTTTTTTTACAGGCCTTTGACTGATAATATTTGTTGCTTTAAAAACCCACTTGATCAATTAAAATGTTGAAACTATATTATATTAATTTGGATATTTATGACTAAAATCAAGCAAAATTAGTTTTTAACTAAAGAAAAATAAATACAGAATGCAATTTTCAGGATTTTATTTTTTTATTCGTCTATTGGATCGAACATACATTATAATGAAATTCTTTCTCATTCTCTAAAATATAGCTTTCTTTTATATCATCTAATATGCACAAATATACAAGATATCCAGTCGGCAGTGTGTTCAGTCTACTCCTACCCACAATGCAACAATATATCAGTTATGGCATTGCTCGTGCATGGCAAGTCAAGACAACCTTTATCGGCTGAACGCATCCTTGTGGGAGAGAGAAGACCTTCACCACAATGTTAACCTTTGGCACCAGGTGCACACAAAGGGCACCAATTTAGCTAAATGTTACCAGTATCTACTTATCTCATATTTTACAAAAGAGGACTGCACTGACATTAGCTGCTTAGATAATGTTTGATGGATAAATATCATTCCGTTCTACTTGCAGGCATGTGTTGCACCAAATGAAGGCTGTCTGTAAAGTTGTGAAACAGTTTTTATACAAATGTGTGTATGTTCTAAATAATCTCTAGTAAATTAGTATGTATTATAAATAACTTTTATAATACATTTTTTAATAAATGACAGTATGCAGTATAAGGACTTGATATGCAAATGTTGTTAAATCTCTGATAGAAGGCTGCTTTATGTCAGTGATAAACAAAAATAAATCATATATTATGTATTTGATCCCTTTTTACACCACAATGTGGTGAAGAGTACAAAACCTGTACATTCCTTAATCTATAATCTGAGTGTTTTATTGTTTATGAGTTGGGCATTCAGTACAATGTAAACGTGTGTTTTCAGTTGTGCAATTTCTGTTTAATTGACACGTGCTGATTACTGTAATTGCATCATGCGTTTGTCTCTGTTTAGGTTTTATAAAGCTGTTAACAGAAACCTGTCCATGTGAATTCAATAATAAATCTTTGCACATTTTCACAAATATCTTCAGGAATTTGATTGATTTGTTTAAACAGATTGAGAAAAGCTTCGTCTTGTGGCAAGATTTTGCTTATTCTGCGAGGCTTTCAATATGGGTGTCTTTTCTTTGTGTATGTGATTAACCCCATGGAGTTTGATTTATACTGTATATATGTAATGTGTTTATTTAATTTATTCTAATATGCTGCTCAATATGAGCTATTTTCAAGCATCTTAAATAGATAAGGCTTTATCACTGAGGGAAGACATGAAAACAGCACGCTGTTTAGTGCGGAGTTGAGCTTCCCAGTGACTGCTAATAGGCTTTCACTAGAGCGCTTTAGCACTTTGAAGCCAAGGAGACTTAATGATCCCAGAGAGTGTATTTCCATGCAGGGTAAAGCTGTTTCTCACACATTTTTGAACTCATCATTACTTTAGATGTATAGCCTCTTTCCCCGTTACACTTCTCCTGCATGTAATACAGCTTAAATATGTCCCTGGTATGCAAATAACACAGGCTCTTATACTCCTACATGGAAAAATGGAATGCCGCAACAGCCTTTTCTCCATTTCTCCTACTTCAGGCTATAAGCAAAACTGTGGAATAATAATTTCAATATTCTGGGAGCAAAAAGGTTTCACTGCCTACCTCAAAGACAGATGTATGTTTGTTCACCCTGTAATACATTTTTTTGGAGAAAAGAGACTCACCACACCCCCACACACACACACACACACACACACACACACACACACACCCACACATCCGTGTGTGTTTAATTTTATGTTCTCCTTAATTGACTGTATATTTGGCGTAGATTGTTTACAGTAACATCATTACATAAAAATAAAAATAATACATTATAATATGTAATTATCTGTATGTATCATGGTATATGTATATATATATATATATATATATATATCTATATATATATATATATATATAGTCAAACCAAAAATTATTCAGACATCAGATATAATTTTTTATATTTTTTTTATTAGTGGGTGCAGTACACTATAGTTCATTTATGTAAGTGAAGATAGCAAAATAAAGTAAACTGTGACATATTATACCAAAAAAATTATTCATGCAGTGGATTACCAGTTAAATTGATAAAAAAAATTGGGACCAAACATTATTCAGACACTTTGACCTGATCATGTTTTGCTCAAGTGTTATCTGGCATTACCAAGATGAATTTGTTCTGACACAGTTTAACACCTCTGAGTTTCTTGGTCATATTTTATTACCAGTTCCTAACTATAGGAATAAACTTATATGTGGAAGGTTGAAGTGTGCAATTTGAAATATATATATAAGCTTTTGTGGAGCGCATGACTGTCCTGCATCATATTCTGTTCCCATTCCTTTCTTTTCTTCCCTAGTTTCTTGTCTTGAAAAGAAGAAAGAAAAAAAAACCATAAACATAAAACTATGGCATAAAACTCTCTACGATTACAAAATTTAGTTTTGATAAAATGAAAGGATTGGATCATAACCCTTAAAAGCCATCCTTATTAAAGTATGTTTATAGTACTGTGGTATAATAGTGATCTATAAATAAAATTATATATTATAGGCTACTGTATGTGTGTATGTCTGAAACAAAACAAGCATCAAAAACAAACACATTAAGCTGAAATCTCACAAGAAGGAAGAGATGCACTGTGAAATTCCAGCAGAATTTTTGACTTGTGAAATCTGACATGTCAGTTTCCGTAGGGGAGATGCCTGATATTCAGTTGCCCAGCACATGCCATCAGGCGTCAGAATTAGTGACATGCTATAGCTTAACTCATCAAGCACCGACAGAGAGATCTTACTGAGAGATAAACTCACTCAGCTCTTCTGTTAATGGACAGACCTTTGATTTGGACTTGACACGTTTTCTTTCATCAAGTGTGAAACGGAGATGGGTTTGCTCTTTTTACAGTTACTCAAACATTAAATGGAAGTCTATTAATATTAAGTATAACAGCACAAATGCAGAACGTGGCAGTCAGAAAGATGAGTAATTTATTAATTGAAAAACAACAGTTGCATGTTACATGTCATGCAACTCTATTATCAGTGCATCGCTTAAAATGACTTCTGGTTGTTATTTTAATATAATTGTCGATAAAATCTATAGTTATTTGCCCATAATGTTCTATTTTTTTTATCTTTCAGAAAGCCCTGTGTACTTTAGCACACCACCTTCAAAGCCTTTCTCCTTCATCTATTCCCAAATTATTTCTAGGAGCGCATTAGCATGTGTCTGAACTATGGCACTGCATACCTCCCCATCACTCTAATATATACATACACACAAGGGGGGAAAGAGGGGCCGCGGGGCACACACATGGGTATTTTCTCTCTCTCTTTCTCTTTACTATCTCGCTCTCTCAGGCTGGGGCACAGGGGACTTCTCTTAAACTCCAGCAGGAGGAACACCTGTTCACTTGCCCCCTGAAGACATGAGCTCAGTATTGCTCTGTCAATCTCTCAGCATCCTGGCTGTTGAACACATGGCAGCGGCTAACCATTCACTGACTCATTGAGAATGGAATGACTGGGTAAAAACGTGAGAAGTTTAGACATGCTTTACAATTGAAAAGATACAGTAGTGCAAAAGTTTCAAAGTTTGAAATGAGAGGGAAGTGTTTTTCATATAACCTAAAAATGCATTCCATACAAGTAAATTAGTTGGATTATATTCAAGCCAAAAATGTTTAATCTGACTAAATCAATTTGGCAAGTTAGTTTACAGTAGTTTAGCAGTTACTGGATTAGAATGAATAGAAATATATCCCTGAGGTAACAAGTGAAGGTTGCTCCTTTTTTTTTTATCCACATATATATATCCATATTTATTTATGTATGTAGAACTGAAATCAGTTCAGTTATGAAATCAGTTCTATATATATATAACTGAAATGAGGACTACCCCCTTCTCTCCCCCAGTTTCTTGTCTTAAAAAGAAAATGAAAAAAAAGGTCCATAAATCAAATAAAATGATGGTAAACTCCCAACAATTACAAAATAATTTCTTGGAAAGCCAAAGTTAGTTTTGATAAAATGATAACAATATCCTAACACCTAAAATCCAACTTTATTAGTGTTCTTTCCAAATTTCCCAACAATGTTATGAAATGGATTGCCATTTGAGGATTTCGACATCATGATCTCTGACTGCAAATGATTTGCTTTGGAGAGAAGGTCTTTATGAAGACTTCAGCTGAATTACAGCAGAAGGACACAGGGGATTCTATTGCTCATTTAATGTAATATGAATTGCACAGCAGAAACAGACCATTTAAATTTATGCAACATCTGAGTAGCGCAAAGTGGGTGTACCTCATTTGCTATAATTGCATGCATTTGCCTCCATAATTCCCTGAATTGGTCATGCCATGTGTGGATCCAGCTGTTTTAATCACTCTCATTTGTTTAATTTGTTTGTCATATCCCTGGTCTGCACATCCTCTCATGCATACAGAACAATGCACTCAAAAGCAGCACTCGATTCATGCAGTGGAATGCAGATAGAATGCACTTTGGCAAATTTTATAACCTGTTTATGTCATAATGTTTGTCTTACAACATACCAACTGTTTACATTTGCAAATGACTTGCTTGCCAGTTCACAATGCTCAGCATCATTAAGTAAGCACAGCTCGACTGTATCATACCGGTAGCAGTTTTGCGCCGTGCAGCCATGAAAATTCCAAAAATATGACTTAATGTTTTATTTTGTTGTTTCATTTACTGTCATTTGATTGTAGTTATAAAATATATGGTAACCTCAATATCCTCATGTGATTATTCAGACAGACATATGAATGCACACAAAATATGCACACATGGACATTTGCATCATGAAGAGAATTTGTGCTGACACAAGATAAGATAAGAGAAATGTGTTCTCATAAAACATCTTAATGTTACTTTTGACAACGTAAAATTTTTTTTTTTAAAACGCATAACCGTTTATGATTTCGCCTTAGAGGTTTTCTCAGTGCTTAAAGTGCAACTTCCAAACTTCTGTGACAGTCGGCTATGAAGGGGTGAGAGGTTATAGCCTTTAGTGATACTCAAATAAACACTCTTGAAGTATTGTTCCACACAATGGACCTTTCAGCAGCTGCACACACCCCCAACAATTTCTGCTCCAGCCATCGCAGGCAACATGCACATCTGCAGATCTATATATCAATGTGCATTGCACACCCTAACATTCCACAGAGCGCAGCGCCAGCAGTGATTTGTGCTCTTCTCTCCTACTTTTTTATTATTACATTTTGCATCTGTAATCTGAATGTCCTCTTGACTAAAAGCACAGACTTTTAAATCAATTTTGCAACCCGACCGTAAACCTGAAGCGCATTATGATCCTTATTGATGTTACAATGGCATCCCCTCACCTTCACGTGCTCCCTCCACACTTGGAACGCATATATTGTAGTGTGCTAACAGATGGGCAATCTTGCAGGCAGAGATGCTTAAAAGTGTTTAATAAATGTAAAACAACCCATATAGTGTTGAAGAAAGGGGCATAAAGCAGAACCAGCTGTCTGACTGTGGCGAGAGACCTTACAGAGTATCCAGTCCCATAAAGATGATGCTTAATATAGGCCAACACGTGTCCCTTACTGATATGCAATACAGAGTCCTGTTGTATATTGGACAGTTTATGGGCTGCAACATCATTCCTATGGAAAAGTGGACTGAGGCCATACGTTACTCTAGGCTAATTTATGACTTGATGGATTTTTTCCTTTATATAGTCTATCAGAAGAGAACAATAAAAGGAAGCAGGTGAGGTTGGAATGTAGAGCCTTTCATGTTTTTATCCCACTCCAGAGGCACACAGGCATATTATGGTCTTAGAAAGTAATACATGAAAGTGTCTAACAAATTGTCAAATTAAGGATTGGTGTCATGACCCCTGATTGTGTCTCTTTACAGCCATGAGCCTCTTCCACCCCACAAGATACTTCAGAACTGAACAGAGCAAAATTGAGAACTAAATTTATGGAATGGAGAGGAAAAAACTGTATTCTTTCCTATCTATCTTTATTTTGTCTGTTTTTGCTCCACCAGTGAAAATAGTTCCAAACAAAGCCACAACGGCGCTACATACAGTAGTGGTGTTTTTGATTATTACTACTATTATTTTGGCGCTTATTCACATAGGATAGTTAGAAAGTTGACAAGAAGTAAAGTGGAGATGGGATCGGAAAGGACCACAAGCCGAGGTTCGAACATAGGGTGTCTGAAGCTCAACTACATTCTTAAAAATAAAGGTTCTTAATTTGTATCTATGATCCATGAAAAACCTTTAACATCCATGGGACTTTTCCATTGCACAAAAGGTTCTTTATAGTGGAAAAAGGTTCAGAGTATTTAAATATTCTTCACAGTCTTTTGAGAGCTTTATTTCCAAGAGTGTAAGCTGCATGTTGAAGTGCTGCCCACAAGGCTGACAGTTGTAGTGTTTTGTTCCTGAATGAGCAAATCATTTCAGTAAACGATTCAGTGACTTATTCATAAAGACAGTCACTTCTTGCATTCCTGAATAAATATGTTTTTGAATGAATTGGTTGGGTGAATAATTCAATGACTTGCCTATAAACAGTAGTTTAGTTCTTGAATGAATTAGCATTTTTGAACTAATCATTTCAGTGAATGATTCAATTGGCTCTCTCGTTATCAAGATTTATCACCACCTACTGGTATAACAATGTAACCTGCAGAAAGAGTAGCTGAAAAAAGTACACCACTAATACAGATAGTCTGTCTGCAGTGCGTAAAAATAAACAACAGAGTGATACAAACAAGTAACGACTATGTACATATATTAAACATTGTTTGATTGGTCCATGAAAGGACCATACAGCTATCTTCAGGGAAATTCTTCTGCTCTGGTTCCTCAGCTGTTTCCTGGTGTTTGCAGTGAGGCTTAACTTGAAATGGCACATAGAAGGGCCCCTCCTCAGTTTAAGCTGTCTTAAATGCATTTTATATGACCTAATATTTCACCACACCAGGCCCATTTTCATCCTGAGATACACTCCAGATAAGAGTTATAATCTATGTGTGACGAATGTGCCAGACTCATGCCTCTGACTCTGGTATGTACACAATCCTCTGAGGTTATTGCAGGCTGATGGGGATAAGGAGAGAGAAAGAGAATAAAATGAAAATGCAGATGTGTTTGGTTAAGATGTACCTGTCAACTGGGACGACACACACATCTGTACTCATTTAAATGAATCTCTTATCAATACCTCAATGTCCCCACTCAAGAAACACTGACAGACAGTATGTTAACATGTTTGATTGGTTTAGTTTTGTCAAGAGCCTCCAATAGACATTTATTGACTTTATTGAGTGGACATTATAAGAATCCCAGCTAGCTTGAATGGGACTCCATTCAGTATTTCAGAGAGGTCATTTTGATCTTCCCTCTACATTTGATTGTTTTCCACAATTTATGCAGCTCTTGTTAAATTGGATTCTATGTTTCCATTCGGTTACTATTCTGATGTATAATTAACCTTCTGATGCATTAATTATATATAATGATATATATTTTCCATTCTGTTACTATATAGCCATTTTTCGTTCTTTTTCCCATTGCTAATACTGATGACTGACCTGCTTATACAAATAAAAAACTAATACTAATAGGTACTATAATTTTACATGATTTTATCTAAAAGTCATTTATATAAAACATTATCCAAGTTATCTAAAAATGGATACTTGATACATTAATTGGTATGATGTTACAATGATACATAGGCTACTAATTGTTATGGTGTTTCATTTGACCCATTCTTAATTATTCTAAATAGCATTACAACCAAGCTGTTTATTCCTTTCCTGTTTCTTTTCCTCGACAAAACGAACAACAAAAGGGAAACGAAGTACTCAGGCTCTCATAAGCCTCGCAGTCATTGGAATCCCAGGAACAGCGCCAGGCGCGCACTGATCAAATCCTGAGTTTCCACGGCAACAGAGGAGGAGTTTGCACGTCGACCTGTGACCACATCGGCGGAAATGAGGAACTAGGAAGTCGAGTGCACGGCTGATGTGGAATACCACACATTTGTTTAAGATGCATTAGTGTCGTCTACTGCAATTTATTCATTTTCATCCACCACAGATGCAGAGAATTGATACCGATTGGCATAAGCGGTCATCCCACATGCCGTGGCGTCGCTAGCTGTGTTCGAGAAAGATGCTTCAGAGGTAAATAGCAGAGCCTTGTGCTGCATGACTGTTTGACAGCAGCAGTAACTGGGGGTAGTAAAACTAGCAGTGGTGTTTCTAATTGAATTAAATAAGGAGAGACCGCGGAGGGTTTTTTTAAGTAAGTTACTGGGTGAGTTTAACACATGATCACCCTCCTGAGGTGACAGTAAAAGTTGTAAATCGCAGTGTTTTGAAATATGAGGGATTAACAGAACAAAATAAATAACTCAATTCATGACATACTAATAATAATAAATATATAATAAAACGTTCTGGCTGATTATAAATGTACGTGAAAGACAGGAGCTGCGGATTATTTGAATCACCAGGTATCTTATTAATTGATATTACAGTATAAACCTCGGGACCTTTTATCTACATTGAAAAAATTATAATCGTGCCACAGTGTATCAGCTACTAGTTCATTTTTTTTCTTTTGCATGAACGTTTCCTATATTGTTCCATT
The DNA here is from genome assembly GCA_018155175.1 of Sinocyclocheilus anophthalmus. NCBI lineage: Eukaryota > Metazoa > Chordata > Actinopteri > Cypriniformes > Cyprinidae > Sinocyclocheilus > Sinocyclocheilus anophthalmus. The sequence goes on along the minus strand of JADLZN010005034.1, from coordinate 138,358 downwards.
TGAAAGTAACATTTTTAAATGAAATCGGGGTGATGGAACGGAGGTAATAATTTGGACAGTTGCGGATTTTGCCCTAATATAAAAAACTTTTAATTGCATTCAATTATACATAAAACAAATGGATTGATGGTATTTTTGACCAATCATGAATGATGTCACCATGTTGAAATATGGAGTGGAAACTGACTGCAGGGGACAAAGCGAGTTGCAGAAAGTTGTAGACGGAAATAGCTGATCGTGGAATAACATAAGTTTGAGATGCATATTGCAACAAAAAAAAAACATCTATATCTGGTCTCCACAATAAAACTAGTCAAAGAAAAAATCACTTGCCCAAAAAAGTCACTTTTTATTATTTTTTTTTACAGTTTACCTTTTCGAATTTGATGATTTTTAAAGTCACTCATTTAATTTATTTCTGAGTCATTTGTAATATGAATTTAAGTTTTAATATTATTTTTCTAAGACTGTTTTTTTTCTTTGGTTTAGGTGACCTGAGTTGGAGTGGGGTGAATGTGTGGAGTGTTTGCGGAGTGTAACAACATCATTACCTGCTCTGTTAATAGACGCAGTTTTTGAAATGACAGATATGCTCTTCCCATGCTTTTAAACATAACTTTCCATTTGTATCTACTCTTGGTCGCTCATTTCCTGTGATTAGAAGCTAAACAAAATGCCAAGGCCAAATTGAAGTAATAAACGTATCATTTCACACACCAAAATCCATATTTTTACACTTGAAGTCATCATGTCATTGGGCGAACAGTCACAGAAGTGGTTTCCAACTCATGTCCAAGCCACTGTTCTTCAAGCCACAGACCTGCAACCAAAGGGCAAGAATGGCACCAATGATGCCTACACCATTATCCAGCTGGGCAAAGAGAAGTACTCCACATCGGTGGCCGAGAAGACCCTCAGCCCAGTGTGGAAAGAAGAGGCTTCATTTGAACTGCCAGGGCTGCTGATGGAGAGCAATCCAGAGGTTTATGAGCTGTGCCTCACAGTCATGCACAGGTCCCTGGTTGGATTGGATAAATTTCTGGGCCAAAAAATCATCAACTTAAATGAAATATTTGACAACAAGGAACGGCGAAAAACTGAGTAAGTGAGTTAAATACTTAATTATTTTTTGATGACTGATCTTTTAAGGATTTGTCAAAAGTCTTGTAGAATTATACAAATGTAGCATTCTTTCAAATAAGCAGAAGTGCAACTTAAAAGAGGAAACTGACATTAAATGTCTTCTCCTCTTCTGGTATTACAGTTAAGAATTTTTGTTTAAATTGTATTTATGCAATCCTTATGATTCTTTTGAAATCACAGACCTTTCTTCTCTCTCTCTCTCTCTCTCTCTCTTTCTCATTTTTTAAACTAGAATTTTTGATTGTTTAAGAGCAGACCTCGCTCTATCTCGCTCTGACATATCAGCCTACAGACCCCAGTGTTTTATGCTTGTCAGCATTTTGAAGCCAAGTCAGTTAATAGTACTCAAATTATAACATAATTAAAGGTTTTGAAATGACCTGGGCTATTTTTTACTTCTGTAACAATTAGTGATGCATTCATTTGAAGTATTCATCTGGCGTAATCCTGTCTTTGTTTTTAAAACCTGTTGTCTGAGTTTTAAATGTCTATGGACATGCTATTGCTGTGCATTACTATAGAAGGGCAGCCATCTCATGCAGGCCAGTTTTGTTCTGGTATGAAACTCAGATAAAGGCCTTTTGACTCAATGCAGTTTGAGTCACAATCCTGTGGTAGATGAACAGGTCTAGTGAGGATGATTGTCCTGCATGCTATTATATTTTCCTCTCTGTTTGTCAGGCCCTGGTGACTAACAGGTATGTTTCCTTCGAGGAAACTGTACCATTTTGTGTTCTTCTGTCTTCTGACTTCCTCTAATTTCATTGTCAGATGTGACATAGGCTACTTTCTGTAACTAAATGTCAAGACTGCTTCATAAGACAGTCTTAAAATTTTCTGATTTCGATTTTTTTTGGGCATGTACAGACTAGCAATAGGTTATTTGAGTATTACGAGAGAAACAAGTATGGCTGGCTGAAGTAGAAAAGGCAGTGCCAGTGTCTTGCATACCTGATGTTAATGAATGTGACAAATGACAGAACTCAGAATACTTTTTAGAATACTGCCATTTGCTTTGTGAAAGTAAGTTTTGCACTGGAGTCTTCTCCTGTAATAATGCACAATATATCGGTACCATATCAGTTATAGGCAAATACCGTTTCGACATTGGAGTCGACAGGCCCTAATTATCGCACACCTGTGTTTGTTGATTGTACGGTGGTTCCCAGCGGCCCTCGCAGAGTGGGAGTATTGTGGTTCCAGGCAGAGGAAGATTTATCTTGGCCTTGACTCCCATGTGAAGAACAGGGGCTGGCTGGCTATCCACATGCCCAGATCAGAGCTCCCTCACTGGGCCTGAGACCAGGTAAACCCTCTTCCCTTGGATCTACAAGCTCCCCAGTGTGTGGATGGTCTTGGAAAGAAACATAATCACCATTCACTAGCTGTGCCATGATGGAAGAAGAGCACTCAGCAAGATGGCAGCCTGTGACGACCCCAGAGGGGAGCGTGTTCCGATACTGAAGGAGTGTTTACAGTAGTGTTTGCATAAAAGAACTGTGTCTAGTGTTGAACTGCATTTCTAGAAGGCTGCTTTGTGAGTTTTTAATCAGTGCTGAGGTCAAGAAAGGGCCCGATTGATGTTTTTACAAAAATAATGAATCACACTCTTTTCAGTTTATCAGGTTTTAATTAAGTAGTTTCAATGTATATCATCATAAGTGTTTTTTAGCACATTTGGATGGACTGTGCTGAATTGTCACCTTTAAAATGTATCATTCAAGATCTTCCTTTGTCATTTGGATAGGGGTACCATACAGATATTATAATGAACTGTATGGAAAAATAGATAATCATTTTGAGATTTGCTAAATATTACATTTACCAGTCTTCTATTCAAAGAAACAACACAAAATACAGAATGATTACAACTTTCCCTCTTTAACATATATAATCATTTAAAATAATAAGTAAAAAAACAAACAAATCAAGTATAATAATAATTATTATTATAACAATAGCAATATATTTACATAAGAAAATTGCTTAAATTGTACAGTATCTGTTATTGTTTATTATAGTTTTCAGTAATATTTAGATATTTTATATTTATATTTCCCTTTTTATCTTAAGTTTAAAATGTTAGCGTTTTTGTCATTAAAATTTTTTTATTATTTTTTTAAATGTATCTATATGGTTTTTATTTACCTGCACAATAAATATGCAGTATTGGATAATATTGACTGACATCAATGAAAAAAAAGTCTGTAATTAAAAATTTATTTTGGAAATAGGGGGTTCCACCATACATTTGTCTATGTGGCTGTAAAATGATGTATGGCATCCGCTCACTTAAAAACTTTGACCCTGTATTGAATAAAAGTCTCTGTCTAGCATTGTTCCTATACCTTAAGTGTTCATGACCATCATTTCTAAATTAATGATTCTGCTCCAAGTGTCTTGGATTGCAGGAGCATCAATATTCAGCCACTCTTGAGACTCATGTGCCTCTGCTGAAATATGGTCCATTTCATAATCTCCAAATACCGGTGTGAGCATCAAAGAACAAAGGCCAGATTTGTGCAAATGCCACCTCCTTTTCACACAGTTACAGCATCAATCACATTACTTCCAGCAGAAAAAGAGCAAGAGGTTAAATAAACAGGAGCCGGAGAATGGCCTAGATGGGGGCGTATTACTTCACATTCTTTATGTGGCCCAAACCTTTGCAGTTACCAGGGAATTATGTTTATCCCTACTATAATATGCGTTCCTCAGGAAGGGGGAAGGCTTTCAAATGGACTAAATGGACTATGCTGTGGATTTGTGTGAAGTGAAATTGGGTTTTTGGCCAGACAAACACATTGCCCCCATGTTGTTTTTGTATGAATTATACATACAGTAAAGCCTGAAAGAGAGTCTACCCACCAGGGGGGTTTCACAGAAAAGAAGAAGTGAAAGTGTGTGCGGTTTTCTCCTGTTTGTTTTTATCAAGCTGTGAAAGTACACTGGAATATCTGCAAATTACTGGTGCATGTACCACTAGCCTAGCTTTTTAATAACACCTAAGGGGCCAACCACACTTGTGACACAACAGCCAAAGATGTGTAGCTCTGTAGCAGTTGTGCTTGGAATTTAAGTACGTTTTGATTTTTACCAACTTTTCCAACAGGGTTTTTTTTTTTTACTCAAATTATCAAAAAATAAAAAAAATCTAGATAAACTAGTAAACTTGACTAATCGTGATTTTGGATGACTAGTTGACCTGTGCAGCGGTTGTGTTAACTGGAAAATTTGAATCTGGAAATTATCTGTCATTTACAGAATTTAATGTGGTCATATGATGTTGCTAAAAAGAACATTAATTTGTGTATTTGGTGTAATGAAATGTGTTTATGCAGTTTAAGGTTCAAAAAACACATTATTTTCCACATACTGTACATTATTGTTTCTCCTCTCTGCCCCGCCTTACTGAAACGCGTTGATTTTTACAAAGGTCATCGGTCTGAAAAGCGAGGTGTGCTGTGGTTGGCCAGCTATCCAGTGCATTATGATTGGCCGAATACCTCAAGCTTGTGACGGAAATATTACGCCCCTACCATACTGTGATGATGCCCTGTCCGGCCGGAGCAATGATTCAAAAACATGAAAACCCATTATAAACGAGGCATTCATTGCATCCAGTGGGGACATAATTATGGATTATAATGACTTATACTGTTTTTTTAAGCGTTGCATTGCATCGCGCCGCGTAAACATAAAACCATGTCTGCAATTTGTGATCGGAGAAGGGAGAAATGACAAACAACAAGGTGGGCCCTACTCTACACTGCCCAAAAACTCAGGTTTGAATCATCAGTGGCAAATCCTTAAAAATAATACGTACTTACAGTCTGTGAGTCAAAACAGACGGCATTGTAGTCTACTCTACCAGAATCAGGAAACAGTCCTCCATAAAATGTGCTGCACACATCTGAATATTTGGGTTGAAGTGTTCTGGAACAGTGTTGTAAATACAACTTAACCACTGATGTCTAGTTGTGTCCTCCTTTTGGAAGGCCAAACAAAGTAGTTAAGCTTTCACAACAAAACACAGGTCACGGCGGTGGTTAAGGTGAGCGGAGGCCGGGAGGCTAGAGTTGGAGGAACGGCCGGAGGGGGCTCGGGTGAGAGGGAGCAGGGGCTGAGACGGCGCGGCCGGCGGGATTGACGAAAGAAGAAGTGGCCGGGTGGGCTTGCGGGGTAAAACACATGTGATTGGCCCGTGCTGCCACTTTCCGCCTTAGTCCCGCGGGGGGAAAGCCGATCCAGCGATCCACAGCGTGAATTTAATGTATTTCCTCAGCGACCAGCACAGATCGGCTCCAGGCATGACGACGCGATATCGTCCTCTTTTGGAAGGCCAAACAAAGTAGTTTAGCTTTCACAACGAATCACACAGCGCCTTCACGACATGGCGGCAACAACAATACTACAGCGAGAAAAAAAAGTTAAGCCTTCTTTCTTTGCGTAAACATTTGAGCGGCGTTATGCAAATCTTCCCACATAAGTGATGTTAGGGGAACATGTTGGGGGCGTGTTAGAACGAGGCGTTTTAGGAGTGCGTGGACAAGTCTTAACTTTTATAAGAATATCTCTTTGGATTTGAGGATAGTCTTTGCAACTTTTTACAGATCTTCTTTATGCACCAAGAGCTTGTAACGCTCCAAAGAGAAAGGAAAAATTGAAATCGCATCATATGACCCCTTTAAAAAAAAAGTTGTTGGATAATTCACAATGCTTTCTGCCATTTTGATGTGGAAATAATAGTTATCTAAATAAGTTAACATTTCTATAAATATTATTAGAAGTATTTATCTAAAAATAAATATATAAAACGTTTTACTGTTATACCTGCCTTTCTGAATTTCTGACAGTTTTATTTTTGCTATATGTCTTATACTTCCTGTCTCTTTCTTGTCAGTTGGTACTCGCTAGACTCCCGGCCAGGTAAGAAGAGGAAAGACCGAGGCAAGATTCAAGTTAGCATCCAGTTCATGCGGAACAACATGACCGCCAGCATGTTCGATTTGTCTATGCGAGACAAACCCAGATCGCCATTCTCCAAGCTCAAGGAAAAGATGAAGGGTCGCAAGCACGACGGTGCCTTTTCAAACACATCTTCCGCCATCCTTCCACACTCAGGACAGAGCGAGATTGATTCTCTGCCATACCAGCACCCGCACCCTCAGGCTGCACCTGAACCCAAGCCAAAACGCTCGCTGCTCACTGGGACGCAGAAACTTTCTGCTGCTCACTCCATGTCTGATCTGATAGGAACTCACTTCAGGCCCAAACTCGACTCCATGAACTCTATTGAGGAGAAAGGTGAGGACATACATGGTCTGTTTATGTAGTTCACTGTAGAACAGTGCTCAGTATATACTATATTTTAGTCTTTTATGTTTTATTTTATTGTGTGGTTTTAGCAGCGATAAGTATTGTTCACTATGGATTGCTGTAGTGATGGCCAACCTGGAAGTTAGCATCACCCTGGTTCTCTGAATTAAAGCCCTGTTTTTCCACCTGGTTTTTGGATTACTGCTGAAAATAAACTCTTTGACCAAATATTTTGTTCATCTTCACAAATTAACCAAAAAAGCCAGAAGTAAAAACATAGGCCATAAACAAACTACACCACAATCGCATGAATTCAGTGTCACTACCATTAAGCTTCCGACAACACTTTCCGTTTTTAAAAACACACAAAAAATAATAATTTTCCGTGAAACTTTGAGTTAGAATAATTTTCAAGAACGTGACTAAACACAAGGCTTTAAATGCTGACTAGTGAGCAGATGGGTTTAACTGTTTGAGAGATGACATTTAATATCTGCAACAACCTCTGTAGGCCCATTTGTGACCCTGGACCACAAAGCCAGTCTTAAGTCGCTGGGGTATATTTGTAGCAATAGCCAAAAATACATTGTATGGGTCAAAATTATTGATTTTCTTTTATGCCAAAAATCATTAGGATATTAAGTAAAGATCATGTTCCATGAAGATATTTAGTAAATGTCCTACTGTAAATATATTAAAACTTAATTTTTGATTAGTGATATGCATTACTAAGAACTTCATTTGGACAACTTTAAAGGCGATTTTCTCAATATTTTTTTTTTTTTTTGCACCCTCAGATTCCAGATATTCAAATAGTTGTTTCTCGGCCAAATATTGTCCTATCCTAACAAACCATACACCAATGGAAAGCTTATTTATGCAGTTTTCAGCTGACATAAAAATGTACCCTAATGACTGGTTTTGTGGTTTAGGGTCACATTTAGTCACTCAGTGAGTTAGCAATTAAAAGCTTAGAGGTTATTATATATTTGTTATTATATGTTGTAGAACAAAATGTGAAAATATCTTGAGCTTGTATTCACCACAGACATTATTTCAGGCAACCAAATCCCATTGACTTCAGGATGATGGAACCGGAAGTGGTAAAATGCTTACTCGTCTCCGGGTTTGGCCTACAAAAATACCTCATCCCTGCAGCACTCTATGGAAAAGCACTAAAGAAAATGTTCTCTCCTTCTCATCCACAGGGGTCGCTGCATCTCACAGACACTCTCAGAGCGATGGATATGGTTGCTCAACCAGCGACGTTCCATGTGACCCCTTTTCCGACATCGGAGACAACATGCCCCAGAAATTCGCCACTCTCCCACGCAACCGCAATCCCTTCGAGGGAGATCAGGGGATGCTGTGGGGGGCAGAGAAGAAAGAGAAGAAGGAGAAGGTTGGTCTTCTGGGCAGAGTGACTGGGAAGAAAGAAGGAAAGAAAACGGCCGCTGGAATGCGAATAGGAAGCTCTGGAGACCTGCGATCTCCAAACCCCTTTAGCAGTGAAACCTCAAGTGAAACCAACCCTTTCCTATCACACTACAGATCCAGGTAAGACTAGCTTTTAGCCGTTTTGTTGTTGCCTTTTACTAGTTGCAGCTAGTTTAAGCTTTTGTTGCAGTGAAATAATCTATAGAAATATTATATTTTAAGTATTATATTAATATTATAGTTAGGTTTACTAATAGTATTATTCATCCTTTTAAAATAATTGCTGAGGAATGTGTCTTCTGTTACTTCTGCTTGTCATTTCCAACCTCTGCTCTTTTGTCAGTAGAGTTAGATGAGGACAGTTGAACACTTAATGTTTATCAGAGAAAGTCTGTCATTAGGAAGACCTTATCAGTGTCATTAGGCCCAATTCGGACTACAGGGTCCTGACGAAGCCACAGTAATGAGATCTGAATGAGAGATAGACCATTCAATTAACAATTCATCTGCCCATAGCCTACCAGGCCGTTCATCTCTCCAGTTACTCTCTCATCTTAGATCAAAGGTCTTCCAGGGGTCACAGGTTAGCTAAAAATACACGAACAAGCCTACTTAATGTTGTCTAGTATGTAAAGATCTGTGTGATCTTTGCACCGTAATACATTAACTGACTTTTGATAACCAACGTCCTTAATGGTCCTCATCCATTCACAATGGGTTTATCATTAAGGGGACTGAAACACTCTCATAACGGTTATTGCCATGTAAGCATAAAGTCAGTATATTTTCTTGCAAGTTGCAGTGGTGTTTGATGGCTGTGGAATGGGTGGAAGAAATGTGTCAGCTGGTTGAAGTTCCAAATTTCCTGTTATAATTAAAAAGAAAATTCAACATCAGACTATCTATATATAAATAAAAAATGGTTCCAGACCAGCACTGTCAGTGTACTTATTCATTTACTGTATATATTTTTGTTAAAATTGTTAAAATAATGTCGTATTTAAAAAAATACTTTAGAAATTTTAATAATAATATTTAATAAGTTAATAAGTATATTTATGCCCCCACTAAGATTGTCTAAAGACATTATTACATTGATATAATATACACTAGTTTCAAAAGGTTGGGGTCTGGTCAGATTCTCTTTAACTTATGATTTGATTTTTATTTAGGGTTTCAGAAAAGGAAATTTTTAATAAAAAGTAAAGGGGGACACACAATTGATCAGAATTGACAGTGTAAAGACTTTAAAATGCAAACAGGGAATTTCTATTTTAAATAATGCTGTTTTTCTCATCAAAGAGGCCTGAAAACAAGTACCACAGTTTCCACAACAATATTAAGCAGCACAACTGTTTTAAAGTTGCTAATAATAAGAAATGTTTCTGAGCAGCAAATCAGCATGATTAGAATGATTTCTACAGGATGCATGTTGGGGGACACTGAGATGGGGAAAGGCTGCTGAAAAAACTAGCCTTTACCATCCCCAAAAAAAAAAAACAGGGAATATAAAATTACATTTTAAATTATATTGAAAATGAGGAAAAAAATTTATTTTAAAAATGGTAGGAATATTCGCAATAGTAACAGTACCCCTTTCAGTCAGTCACGTTTTACGTTACGTCAGTCGTGACTGACGAAATTGGGATCTCGCCCGAGAGCCCAATCACCTTCGAGTGTTTACTAAACAAGCCAATGACAGTTGGCGTTGCTTGTTTCGCCACGCGCACCCCGCCCCGGCAAGCGTGGGTATAAGGAGGAAGTGCGTGCCCTGGGCGCTTCAGAGCTACTCTCTTAACAAAGAGTGTTACTTGTTTTTCCTAACCGAGCAAAATGTCTAAAGAGCTCCCACGAGCGGACGGGCCTTCTTGTAAAGATTGGGCTTCACGCTCGTGCGTTCTGGATGCGGTCGTTCCTGTCTCATCTATGGTTCATGTCGCTGGGCCTGCTAGTGCCTGGGCTTACAGGCATGCTGAAGGCAGCGCTTCATGGATGAGTATGTTCTCAGTGCGGGAACATGGACCCATTGCGGGGGATCCGTTGCGTCCTAGGATACCCATCATAAAGGGGGGGGGTCCCCCGTGCCATGCCCCCGCTCTTAGCTCTTGCGGTTATCGAGGGCTACTTCGGTTCATGGTCAGGGAGACTTGAGGGTCACGGTTAGAGTTTCCCCGTCGAGTACGTCTCCGCGGGCATCTCATTCCTCAAGCATGTCGCACCAACTGGTGCTTCCGGACGAGTGTGCTGGATCCTCGGACAGGGCAGGGTCCAGCATCTTGTGTGGGACACAGGCAGGGGACAGGATGTCGATCGCTGCATCGGAGGGCGAGCTAGGGTCTGGAGATGAGGATTCGGCTGCGCTGCCAACGTCAGGAAGTGTGGCGTTGCCCGAGTCAGATCCAGAGCCGACCGCTATGCTTTCCCGGGCCGCCGAGAGTGGCGGGCTGCACTGGAGGCCTCCTCCTTCTGCCGAACGCTCGAGGCTGGATGATGTTCCTGGGGGGCAGGCCGGGCGTCGGCAGCCGCCTCCGGTTCCATTATTCCCGGAAGGGCATGAGGAGGTTACTAAGTCTTTGAAGGCAGGCCAAAGCGTTGAAGCAGTTGCATGAGGGTGGTGCTGACCCAGGTGTGTTGCAGGAACTGCGAACTGCGACGGACCTCGCTCTTAGGGCGACGAAAGTCACGGCGCGTGCCCTGGGTCAGACGATGTCCACATTGGTGCTCCAGGAGCGCAAAAACCTAATGGCTATGCCCTGGTGGATAGAGGGGAGGGAGGACGACAAGCATCGCTTCCTGGACTCCCCGATCTCCCAGGCCGGCATATTCGGCGAAGCGGTGGAGGGCTCTGCCAACAGTTCTCCGCCGCACAGAAGCAAACGGAGGCGTCTCGACACATCCTGCCACGGCGGGTCGGTGCGTAGGCCACCCCACCGCCGGCCTGCAGCCCCTCTGTTCTGCTCGTCGACGAGGGGGATCGCCTCCTGTGGCCTTCCAATCTCCGTTCCCCAGCTCGGCCGCAGGCAGAGCCTTCACAAACGGGCCGCAGCTGGAGAGGGCCGCAGGAAAAAGCGGCGCAGCCCGCTCTCCGCCCCTTGCAAGCCCTGAAGTGCCCAGGGCGGCGCCTCCCTGGGACGGGTGACCGGGGTCTTGGATCCGGCTCTAGGAGATGGTTGGACCGCAACCACTCCTTCCCCCCGGCGGAGGGCCAGGGTTGGGGAGGAAACCTTTGTTTCCGGGTTTTCGTTCCGACGCTGGCTTCCAAGCCAGTGGGGTGCCCAAACCTAAAAAACAGAAGAGTGGGTTCCTTTTCTCCGGGTTCCAAGAGGGCGAGTATGGCAGTGCGCGAGACCCAGTCTCCACACAGCCAGCCCCCTCTCCCTTCGCTAGTGGGCAGCAAGGTTCAGTTCAAGGAAGCTACGCCTCCTCACGAGCCCCCTGCACAGCAGTGGAGCCAGGTAAGTGGCGCGCCGCGCACTCAGACCCCATCCTGGGACGCACGGAAGCCTCCTGGGTTGGGTCCCTGTGTTCCACTGCGCTGCCCCACTGCGGGTACATCGGTGGTTTCCCTTGTCCCGCTTGTTCGGTCGCTGGGGGCCTGCTTAGCGTGCCTCAGGCTGTCTCGCTGGCTCATGTGAACCGTCAAACTCGGCTATGCGATTCAATTCGCCCGGCGCCCTCCCAAGTTCAGGGGCATTCGGTTCTCCTCTGTGCTGGACAGGGATGCTCCTGTCTTGCGTGCAGAGATCGCGGTTCCGCTGGCGAAGGACGCGATACAGCTGGTCCCTCCAGCCGAGATGAGGTCAGGATTTTACAGCCCATACTTCATCGTACCCAAGAAAGGCAGTGGGTTACGACCAATCCTGAACCTGCGCATGCTGAACCGGGCCCTTCACAAGCTCCCGTTCAGGATGTTGACGCAGAAACGCATCTTTCAATGCGTCCGTCCTTTCGATTGTTTCTCAGCGATCGACCTCAGGGTCGACTGGGAAAAAAGCAAACTCTCCCCGACACAGAGGATCACTTTTCTCGGTATGGAGTTGGACTCGGTCAATCTAACAGCACGCCTCTCAGTAGAATGTTGCACAGTCTATGCTGAACTGCCTGGGGTCCTTCCAGTGCAAGACGGCGGTTCCACTGAAATAGTTTCAGAGGCTCCTGGGGCATATGGCATCCACAGCCGCTGTCACGCCATTCGGGTTGCTTCATATGAGACCGCTTAAGCGTTGGCTTCACGACCGGGTCCCAAGATGAGCATGGCACGGCACTTACCGGTTTTCTGTCACCCCGTTCTGCCATCAGACCTTCAGCCCATGGGCAGATCTTGCCTTTCCTCGGACAGGGGTGTCCCTTGGGCAAGTATCCAGGCATGTTGTTGTGTCAACAGATGCCTCTGCCAGTGGCTGGGGTGCCATGTGCAATGGGAATGCAGCTGCGAGGCTCCGGCCGGGGCCCCGGCTGCAGTGGCATATCAACTGCCTCGAGTTGCAAGCAGTATGGCTTGCTCTGCGCCGCTTCAAATCGCTGCTGCACGACAAGCATGTACTGGTCCGTACGGACACAGCGACCGTTGCGTACATCAACCATCAGGGCGGTCTACGATCACGTCGCATGTCTCAACTCGCCAGCCATCTCCTCCTCTGGAGTCAGAAGAATCTGAGTTCGCTTCGCGCCGTTCATGTCCCAGGCAAGCTCAATCGTGCAGCCGACGAGCTCTCACTTCAGCCCGCTCTTTCCGGGAGAATGGCGACTCCACCCCGAGACAGTCCAGCTGATTTGGAGACGCTTTGGGGACGCTCAGGTAGACCTGTTTGCCTCCCCGGACACGTCCCATTGCCAGTTGTTTTACTCCCTGGCCGAGGGACCCCTCGGCACGTACGCACTGGCGTGCAGCTGGCCTCGGATCCTACGCAAATATGCGTTTCCCCCAGTAAGCCTTCTCACAGGGACAGGCGAGGGACGAGGAGCAGGTTCTATGGTAGCGACCCCATATTGGCCCAGAGACTTGGTTCCCCGAAACTGATTGCTCCTCGCGACAAAAAAGGCCCCTTCCTTGGCGAATTACTTTGAGGAGGGATCTCCTTTGTCAGAGAGGGGACCTTCTGGGCACACGCGTCCAGACTTGTGGAATCTCCACTTATGGTCCCTGGAACGGGACGCGGAGGTTCTAGGTGGGCTACCTCCAGCGGTAGTAAACACCCCCACGTCAGCTAGAGCCCCGTCTACCAAACACGCTTACAGGCTGAAGTGGAACCAGCTCGTCGATTGGTGCTCTTCCCGCCAGGAAGACCCACGAAGATGCCCGATCGCAGTCGTGCTTTATTTCCTGCAGGATGGCTTGGAGCGAAGGCTGTCTCCCTCCACCCTGAAAGTGTATGTTGCCGCCATTGCCGCGCATCACGAGGCAGTAGACGGTAAGTCTCTGGGGAAGCACGACTTGGTCATCAGGTTTCTCAGAGGGGCAAGGAGGTTAAATCCTCCGCGCCCTCACCTGTTACCCTCTTGGGATCTCCCCTCGGTCCTGACGGCCCTGAAGGAGAAGCCCTTCGAGCCTCTGCAGTCAGTAAAGCTTAAGTTTCTGTCATTAAAGACAACGCTCCTCACCGCATTGGCCTCGGTCAAAAGGGTAGGGGACCTGCAGGCATTCTCGATCGACGATTCGTGCCTAGAATTCGGAACAGGTAACTCTCACGTTGTCCTGAGACCCCGGCCCGGATATGTGCCCAAAGTTCCCACCACGCCTTTCAGGGATCAGGTGGTGAACTTGCAAGCGCTGCCCCGGGAGGAGGCAGACCCAGCCATCGCTCTGCTCTGTCCCGTTCGCGCTCTGCGCATTTACGTGGACCGTACGCGGAGCTTCAGGACCTCAGACCAGCTCTTTGTCTGCTTTGGAGAACAGCAGAAGGGAAAAGCTGTCTCCAAACAAAGACTTGCCCAATGGTTAGTGGAGGCTCTATAGTCTTGGCATACCAGGCCCAATGTTTACCGTGCCCCCTCGGAGTGAGAGCTCACTCTACGAGAGGAGTGGCATCTTCTTGGGCATTGGCGCGGGGCGCCTCGATAGCAGACATCTGTAGAGCTGCCGGCTGGGCGACGCCTAACACGTTTGCGAGATTCTATAATCTCTGTGTAGAGCCCGTGTCCTCTCGTGTACTCGCCTCAGGTAGGCAGTAACACCGGACCTGCTCGGTGTCGATCACACTTGCTGCGCCATTCCCCTCTAAGGAACGGATACGTGCGCTTTTCTACTTCTCAGTTCAGTTCCCCATGGCGAACCCTGGTGGAGTTCCTCCCCCACCCTCGGCAGTCAGGCGTGGCGGAGCGCCAGACGCCAGGCTCAGCACTCGTGTGCATGCCCAAGGTCAGCCCTTGTGCTGGGCTAGGTGCCCGTGTGTAGTGATTCCCCCTTCGGGTGATCCCACATGTGTATTCTTCCACGGTACGGCTCCCCTCACGGTAAGCCCGTGTCTTTCCCTGGCAGTCGTTCACTGCCATCTCTGCTGCGTAGTTATCTCACCCCAGGTGGGTTGAGTCTACCGCAGGGACTTCCATATGTAGTACTGCCCTGGGCCAGTCCATATGTGTAATTCAACATGATACCTCCTATGAGCGGGATGTGGCTTCCGTAGCGTCCCAAATGGGTACGCTTTCCCAGTGTTATCCAATGTACCACTGTATGGAACAGCAGTGGCGGACACCTCTGCCTAGCCGCTGTCCTATCTTCCGCCCCAGCTGGTGTGGGGGGACTTGCCGGCTTCCGCAGGGCACTGGAGGGGGTCAGCAATAGTGGCGTTTTCCATACGGATCCCAATTCGTCAGTCACGACTGACGTAACGTAGAACGTGACTGACTGAAAGGGAACGTCTAGGTTACTTGTGTAACCCTCGTTCCCTGAAGGAGGGAACGGAGACGTTACGTTCCGTCGCCACAGTTGCTGTACCACCGCTGTACGGGCGGGGCACGTAGTCTCGGCTACTCAGCGAAAAACTGATGTGCGTTTGCACGCGCTCTCCTTTTATACCCGCGCTGCGGGGCGGGGTGCGCGTGGCGAAACACGCATGCCAACTGTCATTGGCTTGTTTAGTTAACACTCAAAGGTGATTGGGCTCTCGGGCGAGATCCCAATTCGTCAGTCACGACTGACGACGTCAGTCTCCGTTCCCTCCTTCAGGGAACGAGGTTACACAAGTAACCTAGACGTTTTTTGTACGGAGTATTTTTATTAAATAAATGCAGCCTTGGTGAGCATAATAGACTTTCCACCACAAATTTTTAACCGTTTAAATATATATACCGTTACTGTGGTATAAAATTGCACATACTGTGATATAAGATTTTGGTCACACCGCCCACTGACTGAGTGCTGTGACTGGCTGTAATGCCTTTGTTGTGGTCAGTGACCAATTGTTGAGAAATGATAAGTAGACTTGCTGTTTGTGTGTGAGGGGGTGTCAAACCATTTCCTGACCCTCAGTCAGATAACAAGTCAACTCAAATAAAGAACTTCTGCAGGCAGGTAGCAGGTGCATTAAGGGTTGTGATGTGTTTCATAATAGTGCTTCTTGTTGTCGACCAAGATTTCAACAATGTTAAATTGATTTGAATGTTAAATGAAGGGGTTTCCTGTAAGATGAAAGTGCATTTTATGTATTTATTGAAGTAACAGTTTTGTCTTTTTTTTCCTGTCTAACAGTGACAACATGAGAAATCCCAGTAGCAATGAGGACCTTACACAGAGATTCAAAACCTCTCCCGAAAAGAAGCACGGCATGAAAAGTGCACATGTAAGTTCATTCAAAAGAAATAGTGTACACTGTATGTCTTTTCTATTTTACACTATTATTAAACATATAAAGCTGAATTACATGTGACCACGCTAAATGTAAGAATATTATTTTCCATTTCTATTCATTGCTTAACAAGGGTGTATTTTCACAGTCACTGTCCAGTCTGTCCAGACAAAGTTTGACCACATTTCTCATAAGTTTTCAAAACTTGCCCAAAGTTTTAATTGGTCATTTATTGCAGCCCTATTATACATGGAAGTCATTGATGCTGATCTCTGACTGAGTATCGCTCTGCTTGGAGGGCCGTTTATCTAATTAACAGCTGAAATGGGTGGTCATCGTCTTTGATCTGCATGTAATTTGAAGTAGTGTGATCTTATTAATGCGCTTCCATTTCGTTAGCGAGCCATCTTGGACAGTATGTTCTCTCACTCAATAATTGGAAATCTAATCATTAATAATACGCAATTTGTCACTGGTCTAATTTTACACTATAGGTCAAACCACGGTCAGCGTTAAACGTGGAAAGGGGCCCTCTCTCACTTTGTCATAATTATACTGATTGTGATCGGCATCGTGTCCAGTGAGAAGCAACACAACGTTTGCTTGCCTGCTGTGTGAGAATAGTCGCTGAAGTGATGTTGAAACTGGAGACGGGTTGCTGAAAATGGCTTTCCTCACCCATTTTTTGAGGTTATGTTAACACTGCATCCGTGAAATAGTGTCTCTGGCACTCCAAGGCCTTAATTAAAGGATGGGGGGTGGGGAGAGAGCCGGCCGAGGCATTTCAAAGGACTTGGAGTTTTAGATTTTCAACGCAAAAGCCCTCATTAGTGCCCATAATGAGACAACTGAAGAATGCCAAGTGGAAGTCTTATCTCTCCCACACTCCTGATTGCCTAAATCTGCTCATCAGCTGCTTGCCAGTTCATGGTCATTTCCTGGGCTCTTTTCCTGCCCCCGCTTGCTTGTGCCCTGGTGGTTTTGCTATTCATGCAGCATCTCTTTCTCTAATCTTCCTTTTGATTCACTGTTCGCTGTTCTGTATTTGCCAGAGTGTTGTTTTGGCTAGCGGTGTCTGTTGACCAGCATTACCAAACACTCAACTCAACAAACACACCTAAAAGTGTATGAATTTTATTGCATGCAAATGGCATCAGCAAACAAATTTTGAAAAAAATGTTTTGAAATTATGATGATTTTTAGTGGATACATGAAGTCAGTTCCCCTCAAGTTCACTACAGGTGTAGTTCATCACATTGACTAGGAAAATATTCCACTACCAGAAACCAAAGAGCATCCAAATGTGTTTTTGCCTTAATGTTGAACAGTATATCTTTTTTAAATAATAGATTCATTCAGCAAATGTTTTCCTTGGAAAGTGTACCTTTTTAACTGTACTTTTTCATTTAAAATAAATGCTACTTGATTTTCTATTTTGTTATGCAATGAAATTCACATATTTTAAATGTGATTTACGTGTCTAAATACTTTTTTTAGGGCCATTGTATTTTTGCTTTAGTTTCTAGAATGGCAGTTTTATGGAGTAAAACTTGCTCTGCAGTTTCCTCAGGGAAAAAGAAAAGGAATGTTTTGTTTTCATTATCGTAATCTAAGGAGGATAATCATAATCAAAGTGTCACATGTATAAACAGCTGTCCGATATGGTGGATCAAGTTCAAACCCAGAAGCAGCTCAGACTCTGAAGCTTCAGGTTAACAAGTGTGGGCGTGGTTATTTCCAATTATTATTATAATAATATAAAAAACACAGATAATTCTATATTACAGTATATCTTCCATTCATTATTTAGTGAATCATACTTGTAGCCAAGCCCTAATCACTATTCAGTTGAAGTAATCACACCAATGTTGTTTAAAGGTTTTAGTCACTGTTAAACTTCATTTAATGCCTTAATGTATTTGTTATAGTGACTTGCTTTTAAAATGATTGTCTTAAATGTTATTTACTTAAACACAGATAACCTTATCAGTGTAGATTTGGTGTAAGTACTTCATTTCTGGAGCTATTTGGATTGTTTGGTAATTAGATGAATTTTAGGTCTGTGTCCTGTTGATGTTGATTTTGGGTGGCAGTTTTATTGTAATTAACTAAGTATCAGTAATTAGGCATGACTGAGAATCATCCACTCATATTTTGACACCAATGAAATGGGTAAGCTCTCCAAGAGATTATATCAACTGACCGCATTTAGTGCTTGTTTTCAACTTGACAGCAAAAAGTGTGAATTTGTCAGACACTTGATATCAGATGAACAAATGTTTCTAAATTGCCCGTTTCCTCAATATCATTGTGAAGTCAGATGCAGACACTTCTCACGTCAACACATAATCGCTCTGCTTGAGAGAACTGAGGCTTGAGAGTTTAGAGCAACACCTTTTATAAAAGCGTGTTTATTAAGTGAGCTCTGAAGGCAGCATTAAATAACATGTTTATTTCGATTTTGTCTCCTAAAATATGTTGCCCTTGTAAAATTTGAATGCTTTTTTTTTTTTTTGCGAGTTTGCTTTGGCATCCCAGAGATATTAGTCCAGGTACTACTGTATGTAGCATTATTGCTTATCCACATACACATTGTACAGTGTAATGTTTCATATTGGAAATTTTAAAGTATCAAATTATTTTTCAAAAGTACAATTAATTTTTTTTTTTTTTTTTTGAATTCCCAGTTTGGATTCCCAGCATGTTATGGGCAATAATAAGAAGTAGAGATGTAACAACATTTGTCATGTATTCTTCTTCACGTATAGGAGTCTGAACATCTGCAGAAGAATATGGCGGCCTACAGCAATCTCTCCTTTGAGGAAGTTGTGCAAGAACTCATCAAGCAGAAAGAGGTGGTGAGAAAGAAAGATGCTCATATTCGGCAGCTGGAAGACTACATTGATAACCTACTGGTCAGGGTAATGGAAGAGACACCCAGCATCCTGAGAACACCCTATGAGCCCAATAGAAAAGCTGGGAAGATCTCGAAGAAGTAAAGGATCTCAAAAGCATACTGTAACTTTAAGTTTTCTGGCAAAATATATATTGCTTGTAAAAGGACGCTGGAATGTTGGTTCTGACAGAACAAAAGTATATTTGTTCACACGCGAACAGATTTCATGCCATAAAGTTTGCAAGAACAACCGGATATATTGGAAAGAAAGATGGGCAGTAAATGTGGTGATGCCAAACCCCCCTTTTAGATTTTTCCTTTACTTTAATTTTTTTTAAAGAATCTTTTGAGCTGTTGACTAATACTTGTGAGTGAAAATATTCTCAAGCAGCCATTCATAGTTTAGAGCAGTGTTCTTGCGCAAAGAGACCAATGTTATGTTTTACCGAAAATAACTGTGTTTAAGTTGACTTTTTCTTTGGATTCAGTCAGTATAACAGAATTGAGCACTTAATACTCTCACTGTGTTTTGCGATGCTCACTGGGGTGGATTGTCCATATGAGGCCTTTAATTTGCTGTGACTGAATTCAAAAGCTGTACCAGATCAATTGACGTACATGTTTGTCCACAAATATGTGGTGAAGCAAGAAAAAACTTGGATTGATGGCACCACGGGACATAGAAGTGAAAGTTGACTGGATGTTTTAGCACTGGAACATATTGGTTTACTGGAAGGCAATGTTGGGTTTGACAGGGTAACTCTCCTATTGGTCTTGAGGGTGTTTACACTGTAGATGAAGAGTGATCAGGCTCATGAATGATATTGGCATGTGTTTGGTGCCATGTTGATATGTTAGTTACAAGACGTCGGTACTGGAACCTTTTGGTACTTTTTTCAAATCATACATCTATAAAATGATACACTGGTACAGAATTACACTACTAATATTTATTTTGAGCTTGATTGCAATGAGCAAAATGTGTTTGTGAATAACAGTGTTTAATGAACAACCTGCCTCTGTTATATACAGTGATGACAGAAATGTAGAAAAGAGCATCCAAAAGTCTCCAAAGACTTCATTCTGAATGTCATTCAGTTGAACTGGAATGTACTGATGCTGAATATCTTCAGCATACCGCAGAACTGTCAAAATGTGTGGACTGCCTACAGTTGACTACACCAAAGTGTTGACGGTTTTGATTAAACTTAAGCTAGTCGGTTAGTCAGCCAAGCACAGACGTAGTAAATGGTCCCTTTTTTAATTTCTAATTTCACCAGAGCAATTCTAGCCTATGCGTATTTAAAACCACAGCAAATAATGGATTAATTTGGCTTGTCTGGATGCCTTATAATGAAACATTTCAGTCAGTTTGATTCATTACAATGTATAGCATGCTTTGTGCAACAAAATGTAGACAAAAACTAGCTGAAGAACAATTGTTTACAGATTGCTTTATAGTTTCAAGGCAGTACTCTTTGACATTGTACTTTTTTTTTATTTTTCTCAACTTGTGTCATCTCTAGTGCATATTTGGTGAGAAAATGACATTGGCTATCATTCTTAGTAACTGAGCATATATTTTGCACTTTGGGCTGTTACACTGGAGCATCTGTATAGTGAAATACTGTACAGCAGTGGTGCATGTGGCAACCGCATACTTAAAAATGTACATTTGAGAAAACTAGAATGATTCTAATGATAATATAGTCTGTAAAATAACCCGTTTTAATATGTCAGCCCTTCATGTGAAGAACAAAACTGACACAGGGCAATTCTTTAGGCTATAATACCCCTTTTTGATATTTTTAAGACACGGTAGTTTGTATGTTCCAGAAGTAGTTTTTCTTAACAACATGATAAAACACTGTGCTGGTTAGTTGTGCTGGAAAGGAAGTCTCATATATTATTTCTATAATATTGGGTCACATTGAGCATGTGATGTATTCTAGCTGTAAATTATTAATGTTTCGTTTATTTAAAGTTTTATTTACTTACATTTTATGTATTTGGAGAGGTTTACATGTGTGTAATTGACTCTTCAAGTTAAAATCATTCAATGCCATGTACAGTGTTACACAGTGCTGACATTAATAGGACCCTAGTTAAATGCTCTGGTTTAATGTCATTTTTCTAAAAATGAGACCATTAAGTTTTGTGCAAGCAGTCAGAAGCTAGTTTTTCCATATAGTTCTGTTTACATGCTAAATTTTGTGACCTTTGTAATATGGATACACATGTTAAAGCATTTATTTACAAATCATTTACAAATGGTGTACGCCAGGCTCACATTATTTACGCCGGGAGCATGTCATTTATT
Organism: Sinocyclocheilus anophthalmus; assembly: GCA_018155175.1. Lineage (NCBI taxonomy): Eukaryota > Metazoa > Chordata > Actinopteri > Cypriniformes > Cyprinidae > Sinocyclocheilus > Sinocyclocheilus anophthalmus. The sequence continues at coordinate 117,456 of JADLZN010005034.1, read as the reverse complement.
AATGATTTTCTGCATTATGTTTGTCACTGGCCAAAAATGTTTCATTGAATTAAATTCAGAAAAATTATACGTTGAAGAGTAAAGTTAGCTTTAGAACATATAGTTAGCTATATTTTATTTCTCTCTCTCTATCTCTCTCTCTATTTGTTGTTTTATATCAGGACTTCTGTGTATTTTTTCTCTCTAAGAGCTTTCGATCAAATAAGTTTCAAAATTGCTTCAGTAACATTGATCATATTCAGCTGAGCACTTCTCCTGTCGGTTTTGTCTCATTGAACTGGAACTGCTATGCATCTCTATCAAGAGCAATTCTGTGTGATACGCTGAATGTATTTTGACCAGTCAGCAATGTCTGTAATCACAAACAGTGTTGATCACCCTGTGTAGATATTAATTAGCACTTCTTTGATCACTTTTTACAGTATATATAGCTAAAATGATGCTGATACATTGTTTGCTTTCACTAATATTAACAGAATAATGATCGTCATGGTTTTAAGTTGATTATCAAGAAGACATATCATTTTTAATGAGTACATTTTTTTTACAATTGGTTTATTAATGGTCCTAATGTTTAGACTACCTATTTTTTCCCATCTTTTTATTTTTATTTTTTTATTTTTTTTTGCTTCTTGCTTTGGTATTGATCTTTGATTTTCAACTTTTTATTGTTGTTTATTTAGAGGTTTATAGCTATTAATTCTAAATATGTTACAGTGGTCATATTTGTATGTTTGCTGCTATTATCCTGCTATTTCCCCTGCAGATGGTTTGGATAAATTCACATAGCATCGAGACAAAAAAATTGTGATTTAACTTTATAAAGGATAGTAGCAGGGCAAAAGTAAAATGAAAACACATGAAAGCCACAGTATCAACACAAAATTAAGTTCGAAAATAATAATTAAATATCTTTTTTTTTTCCGTTAGGTGTCTTCTATACATTAAGCTTCTTGTGCTGCAAAATCATATCATATCATATATATATACGTTTGTACCAGTTTTTCAGTGTTCTGTATCATATTGGTTTCCATTTATGTAAACTACTTTCTACTCAGACACTCCTTCCTTTAAAATACTGCTTTTCCTCCAAAAACTTGAATTTCCAATAATGTGTAAATAACACTACTTAGAATATAGAATTTTGCCCTCAGAATTTGCTTACGGTATTTGAATGATGAGGACTTTTCTCAACGTGACACTTTCCTGAGTGGTTAAATATTTTGCGTAGATGTAGTGATGATTCATCAGGAAGTAATATGTCTGTCTTTGCATTCTTGGCATGCGGCATGAATGAGTGTAGAAGAGAGATCTGAGTGTATTTGTCTGTGTGACTACCATATAAAAGGGTGAGAATGACGGTACAGCCCATTTCAATAAATCTCCTGTACTTCATGACATGTGTCTTGTTTTGCTTTGATATACATGTAAAAGCTTGTAAGGGGAAAAAAAGCTTGTAGAGCAACACATTTTCACGTTCCAAGCTGGGAAAACTCAAAATCAGGTTTTTTTGAGTTGCAAGTTGCTGATGCCCACATCAATGCATTAATTAAATCAAAATTCATTCGACTTTGCAATGAATCTCCCCAATCTTTGTATTATAGCTTTGTATTTGCATTACACTGCAAACCTCATGGCTATCATTTCTTTCAGGGAAATTAATGGGAAGTAAATTCTCATGCCCACCCAAATAAATAAAATAGCCTCTTTAACGACAAGGTAGCTTGTTAAACCTCTCACCTCATTTGTTTATGAGTAACGTGTACGTGTGTGTGTGTGTGCGTGTGTGTGTGTGTGTGTGAGAGAGAGAGAGAGAGTGTGTGAGTATGTGAGCCACTCCATGTACAAGTGCCACTCAAGCTATTTACCATCTCCTCGTTCTAAGGAGCAGTATCATTGTTCTTCATTCACAAGACTGGCCCCTTCACAATCCACACAGAGATACTCTCTCTCTGCAACATTTGGATGAAAATGGAGCTTTTTCAGACTCAATGAGATGTAGATGAACAGATTTCCTTATTGAAACAGGACGCTTCTTATAGCAAGGATTTCCAGTAGTTCCTTCAATAAGACACAGTCTGTCTTTGGAAGCTTGAGACAATGCGCTGTGATAGACAGATGCTGTCTTTATACTAGAGGGTGCTTACAATTATTCAGAGTTTTTTGTTTACTAGCTGTGTTTAATTTATACGTTTTTAAGGTGTATGGGAAACTATTAAAGTAAGTAAGGTCAAAATAAAATACAACTCATTACAAAATACTTTTGTTCTTTCACTTAAAAGAATTGTTTAAACATAATGGCCTTTGCTGACTATTTAAACAGGTTTAAAAAAAGGTTAAAAAGTCTCGTACTGCTAAAATATAACATACACCATCCTTAAATGTGTGAAATTTTTCATGACTACAGCAATGGAAAGTCAGTCATTTGTGGGGTCTTGTTTTATAAGTAAGATCTATTTCCATTCTTGCTTAATAATTCCGCAATTCTATCTTTTTCTTTGGGAAATCTCGCTTTCATTTCACTTTAGTATTTTAAAGCAGAGCCTGAATTGTTGGTAAAGACTCACTGACAGATATTCATACTGTTTATGAATTTTATCATAAAAAATTGATGCTAAAAAAAAATATTAAGCCTTTCTTATATGCATGTGTTCATTTTTTTTTTTTTATCCAATGCAACTTAATAAAAAAAGTAATTTATTTTTGCAAGCAATTACTTTTATGTTTTTAATATATACTTTTTTAGTATAATACATATGAATGTGAATATATTGAATTTGTAATATATTCATACACATTTCTTCACAAATATTCTCAGCAACCAAAATATACATGAATACATTATATTCGACAAGTGGGGAAAAAAAGTTTTTTCAGCCACCAATTGTGCAAGTTCTCCCACTAAAAAGATGAGAGAGGCCTGTAATTTATCATAGGTATACCTCAACTATGAGAGACAAAAATGAGAAAAAAAAAAATCCAGAAAAATCACATTGTAGGATTTTTAAAGAATTTATTTGCAAATGATGGTGGAAAATAAGTATTTGGTCAATAACAAATTTTCATCTCAATACTTTGTTATATACAATATATTTGTTGGCAATGACAGAGGTCAAACATTTTCTGTAAGTCTTCACACACTGTTGCTGGTATTTTGGCCCATGCCTCCATGCAGATCTCTCTAGAGCAGTAATGTTTTGGGGCTGTCGTGGGCAACACGGATTTTCAACTCCCTACAAAGATTTTCTATGGGGTTGAGATCAGGAGACTGGCTAGGCCACTCCAGGACACTGAAATGCTTCTTACGAAGCCACTCCTACGTTGCCCGGGCGGTGTGTTTGGGATCATGTCATGCTGAAAGACCCAGCCACGTTTCATCTTCAAATGCCCTTGCTGATGGAAGGAGGTTATCACTCAAAATCTCACGATACATGGCCAAATTCATTCTTTCGTTTACACGGATCAGTCGTCCTGTCCCTTTGCAGAAAAACAGCCCCAAAAGCATGATGTTTCCACCCCCATGCTTCACAGTAGGTATGGTGTTCTTTGGATGCAACTCAGCTTTCTTTCTCCTCCAAACACGACAAGTGGAGTTTTTTACCAAAAAGTTCTATTTTGGTTTCATATGACCATATGACATTCTCCCAATCCTCTTCTGGATAATCCAAATGATCTCTAGCAAACTTCAGACGGGCCTGAACATGTACTGGCTTAAGCAGGGAGACACGTCTGGCACTGCATGATTTGAGTCCCTGGCAGCGCAGTGTGATACTGATGGTAGCCTTTGTTACTCTGGTCCCAGCTCTCTGCAGGTCATTCACGAGGTCCCCCCGTGTGGTTCTGTGATTTTTACTCACAGTTCTTGTGATCATTTTGACCCCATGGGGTGAGATCTTGGTCGGAGCCCCAAATCGAGGGAGATTACAAGTGGGCGTGTATGCTTCCATTTTAATAATTGCTTCCACAGTTGATTTCTTCACACCAAGCGGCTTACCTATTGCAGATTCAGTCTTCCCAGCCTGGGGCAGGTCTACAATTTTGTTTCTGGTGACCTTTGACAGCTCTTTGGTCTTGGCCAAACTTGAGTTTGGAGTGTGACTGTTTGAGGTTGTGGACAGGTGTCTTTTATATTGATAACGAGTTCAAACAGATGCCATTTAATACAGGTAACCAGTGGAGGACATTGGAGCCTCTTAAAGAAGAAGTTACAGTTCTGTGAGAGCCAGAAATCTTGCTTGTGTGTAGGTGACCAAATAATTATTTTACAGAGGAATTTACCAATTTATTCTTTAAAAATCATACAATGTGATTTTTTGGATTTTTTTTTTTCTCATTTTGTCTGTCATAGTTGAGGTATATCTATGATGAAAATTGCAGGCCTCTCTCATTTTTTTAAGTGGGAGAACTTGCAAAATTTTTGGCTGACTAAATACTTTTTTGCCCCAATGTATATATATATATATATATATTATATTATATATATATATAATAATATATATATATGTGTGTGTAGAACCACAACACGCTTAGTTTATATATTAAGATAAAAGGTGATATTTCTATCTTGTTATAGTACAATAAAATAATCTAATTTTATATACAGTAGTTAAAATATTTGATGACATTTGAGCATGTTTAAGTGTGAATTAAATGTCCAAATACTTTCTAAGGTTACAGTAAATGTTCCACTTTGCACCACTACTGTTAATGATTATGCAGAAGGTGGAAGGTGTAATGTTTAATGAGGTGCACTGTGGATCATTTTAGACTGGTAATACATTAATTGCCCTTTTTGAAGGACATCTAAAAGCCAGTAGTTACATTCATTACAGCACAAATTTTTCCCCTTTGGATCAGAAATGCGATCTTCTTTTGGTCAAGTCAAGTGCATATTGTATTTTGATATTGGCCCACAATATGCGACATAATCCTAAAAAATAAATGAGGAACACCTTTTTGCTCACTTTTCATGAATTAGCAATGACTGACGCTGTAAATGTTCTGGCGTAGGTTTACGTCTCATTTTCATCTGCTCTAATTGGAACAATAACTTTAACACATTCATTGCGAGATACTGTTTCATTTTGTCTAGTGTCCAGTGGATGTGGCACGCATCACGTCCCTTCTGCTGGACTTTATATGATACATGATAGCGCCTGCGTTTGATCATAAATTACAGGATGGACAGCCGTGGTTCGAGCCCACAGGACGGCGCGTGTGTTTACGGGGACACGTGTGCAGGTTGAGCCCACCCACAGTTCATCTGTGCTGGTGTTAAAAATGAATGGGCGTCATGGTGCAGGGATCGGTGACACCCGGCACGCGTCCATTCAGAGAAAATCACCCCAAGCAATTTCTGTGACAAGATGTTCGACAAGTGAAATTCAACACATGGATGAGCTATTCGGGTATGAGCTGTCGGCCCCTCCTTATGTCCTCAGCTCTGGCTGAACCTGACCTAACATAAGCCATATGTCAAGGTTAGCTACACTGGGGCTTCCACCCTGCTCTGAAGCTTTAGCAGAGAACAGTAAGTTAATCTGGAAAAGCACTTGGTTTATAGGGGAAACCTGCACGCGGCTAGGTGTCAAATGAGCCTCTCAGCGCGAGGATGGGCCCCCATCAGGCCCTATTGTGTGTAACATTGTCTGCTTGATTGGTGCCACGCGTCCTGGATCAGGTGAACAAAGGCCAGATGACACCCTGAGGTGCAAAACGAGGGGAAATCAGACACATGAACAGGGCAATTAAAAGAAAAGGAGGTGAAAGGAGCTGAGTCAAAGCTAAGAGAAAGCCCAGAGAAATTCAAAGGTAACTGATAAAGTTTACACAACAAGTGGGAAAATAAGGAACATTTTCAAGGACACTCTTAGGGTATAACAAGAGTGCACAGAACTTTCATTTTAGAGAAGCACAGCTTTATATGCAGCAAAAAAATTGGCTAAAATATAATTTATGCTGTTTTGTGGTGTATGTGCATCTCTATGGTTTTAGTCCTGCCCACACATTGCTCTTACGCTTAAGGAAAAAAAACACAATATTAAAAAGCAAAAAAAAATATTAATGAACGTGTCTAGCATAAACATATATAATATGTTATAATTATTAGTATAATAATATAAAAACAATTAAATATTTATGTTAATTTACGTGTATATATTACCAGGCAATATTTCCTTTCAAGGCACAAAGAATTATAAGCAAAATATTCACGTGCTAACATTAGACTGCTTGATAAGTCATCAGACCAGACCCGGATTGGCTAATCGGTATGTTTTTTTTGGCCGCGAGGGCCGGGGTGTTGTCATGCCACTGGGGTTGAAATATGGATGCTGTCCACTGATCTAATAGATATTATATATAGATCAGTGATGCTGTCCCTAGACTGCCTGCACTCATAGCAGCCCCACTCTTTTTATTTATTATTTTCTAGCAGCCCATATTATTATTTTCACCAGACCAAGTCAATAACAAATTCTCAATTGATAATAAATTATTCTTTTTGCGCAAATCATTGTTTTATTTGTGAAGTAGCCATTTGAGGAAGGCTTTAAAAAGGGGTCATATGATGCGATTTCAATTTTTCCTTTCTCTTTGAAGTGTTACAAGCTCTTGGTGCATAAAGAAGATCTGTAAAGTTGCAAAGACTAAAGTCTCAAATCCAAAGAGATATTCTTTATAAAAGTTAAGAGTCAGCCACACCTACCTAAAACAGCTCGTTCGAACACACCCCCACATATATACCTCACTATGTGCAAATATTAGCATAATGCCACCCAAATGTTCAAGCAAAGAAAGAAGGCGCAACTTTTATTCTCGCTGTAATATTGTTTCCACCACCATGTCGTGAAGGCACTGTGTGCTTCTTTGTGAAAGCAAAACTACTTTGTTTGGCCTTCCAAAAGAGGACGATATGGCTTCGTCATGCCTGGAGCTGATCCGTGCTGGTTGCTGAGGAAATACAACAACTTTGCGCTGTGGATCACCAGATCAGCTTTCCCCGTGGATGAAGCGGAGTCCAGCCCGGGGTCGCAATATGGTAAGGGACTTAACATTTAATGCTTAAAATGCACAAAATAATGTTCTTTTTAGCAACATCATATGACCCCTTTAAGACCAAGCGGAATCCTCAGCAGGCTCCCACTTCACAGCGAGCAGGTCTCGCGCTGACGGCAGTTCCCTTCCCGTCTGCGTTTTGATTCATTTTGGGCGAATGCAAACAACTTATTGATCATGAGCCCAACATTCAGTCTACCTGAGGGAAGACATCTTTCACTATTGTAAGTTAATGCTGTTAAATAGAGAGAGAAAAAAATACATTAAAAAAAATCACTTCTAGTGTATTCTTGGACCTCATTATAGGCTACAAATCCAAGCACCAGAAGCAGCCCACACTCTCTAAGTTTTCTTTAATTGAAAAATATGCATTTTCATTCATTCAAAGGCTATATGATTGTAATGATATTTTAGTTCAAAACTTTAAATGCCATGGTTTAAAATGCTTTATTGACTTACGTTTCATAGACCTTCAGTTGTTACACTTTCAAATTCTATGCCATTTGTAATTTCACAGTATTTCCACCCCCTAACTTACTACACTTGTGAAGTCACAATTCTATAATTGGTACAATTTACTCAGGCCGATGACATTTTTTGTATGACATTAAAATTATTTTTAGAATAATTGCACATAAATAGGTTAAGCAAAACAATTGTGATTATTTCCGAGAACTATTTGACTGCAGGCAGACATACATTATGGTACAGTACAAATATTTGGAGCGTCCCTTATTCTGTCCCTTATTTTCTTAAAGAGCAAACACTTATTTTCTACAAGAATAAAAGATAAAGAATCACAATCGTCCCTTATTTTCCATTTCTGAAGTTAATTGGCAACCATAATGATGACATAATTATCTTTTGACTCCCCTGACAGCGGACTTGCTAAAAAAATAAAAAAATTCAGTGGTGGAGATATGCGAGCAAAAAATAATAGATGAAAAATGGATAATAGAAAGCGCGAAGGCACTGAAAAGGCCAGTAAAAAAATTTATTAATAATGGGCCGGGGCTAAGGCATGAAACTCCAGGCTGAAAATGAGTCCCAATCCGGCCCTTGCGTCAGACATTGATTTTTTTAAGCAAACTTATTTTATTTATTTATTTTTTGTTTTGAAGGATGCAGTTGATTTGGGTTTTTTTTTTTTTTTTTTTTTTTTTTTTTTTTTTTTTTTGGTTTAGAAAACACTTAGTATGTCTCTTTCAAAGATTTCACAAAGACTTTTTTGGGGGGGTTACAAACCCCTGGTGGTTCTTGAGGGAATTGCAGGTGGTTTGTGAGTTGATGAAAAACTATTAATTAAATAAATGATAAAAATGTAAAATTAAAATAAATATTGGTAACACTGTCCTGAGCCCGTATTTATAATACACATAGGGTATTCTCAGGCATTATAATGAATGAATAGCATTATAAAAAAAACTAAATATGTGTCTCATTCATAAGAACAGTTGTAATGTTTTATAATATTTACTTATTTGTGGTTATAGCTTTTAAGAGTATGTTGATTTATAACACACAGTGAACATGTTGCGTCCACTTAAGTTACAATGGATTATATTTATTATAGTTATAATGTATTATAGGTCTCATATTTTGCCATTGTTTAAGATCTGCACAATAATTTAGTTATTAGTGTTTTTACTGTAAAATGACAAATACAAAATCTTCATGAAAACATCCAAAAGCCTTTATAATGTGGTCTTATTATTTATAAGTGGTCTTTGTCTGCTTTAAGTAAAGTAACTTCACTTTACTTAAAGCAGACAGACACTTATAAATAATATAATAATAATTTTTTTTTTTATCAAAATCCAGATATCAGATCAGAGTAGTGTATTCACATTGTTTTGAACTAGTTTTATATCAGTAAGTATCAGTACAACATATAAGGTTTTTTTTATTATGCATCATTATAATGCCTTTAAGAATAACTTAATTGTATTCTAAAAATACGGGCTCCATGAGAAAAGTGCTGCCAAATATTTTTTATAAAAAGTGGTCAAATTTAAAATATATAAATATTTATAAAAATATATGTATTTGACTACTGTATGTTGACCATTAACCATCATTAGAGAACAGTGAACATGCAAAAGTGTTAAATTATTTAAATAATAACTTCTTTAAAATCTCAGGGGGTACATCAGTGAATATACAAATCACAATGGTCCAGCTGACAAAAGCATGTGAGGAAAACATGATTTAAACCAACCAAAAAAATCAAATGTGCGTACCTTGAAAAAGTAACACCTAACTGAATAGGTCACATCCCCTCTCTCTATACTCTTTTCAAAAGGGGGGGGGGGGGGGGGAATTCCATTACCATGAACAGAAGAAATCTTTCTTGTGAATACTTTATTCAGTGTCCCCTGAGCTAATCTGACTTCAATATTGTAAAATGTTTTTAAATAATAATTTTATGCTAAATACACTTTTTTTTTTTTAAATCCGTTCAAATCTCATTTTGGATGATTTAATTAAAATTAAAATTTTATGATTAGTAAATTCTGGTAAAAAAATTTATAAATAAATTGATTCATAGCTCTTGTCGTATAATTATCGAGAGAGAAAAAAAAAACACTTGTTCAGGTCTGTTGAAATGCTCAACAAACTGAACTTTCGAATGTTTGGTAAAGACGACTTGCATGAGTCAGTGTGTATATGTTGATCTGTAAATGCCTCATTAGTCAGTCTTTACAGTCTTCATAGTCTACCCATCTGGCAGTACCAGATTTTCTGGTTTAAGCTGATACGACTCTCCCTCAGGCCCACAGGGGAGCAGGTTTCTCTCTTGTTCTCCTGAGCACTATTACTCTCAAACATGGTGCTAAACATGGAGTAATACAGTCAATCAGTCAGTTGTCTGCCTGCCTTTCCTCTAACATAAAAGCCCAGTCGGCGCACCGCTGAACCCTGTACCAGCCAAATTACTCCGCCGGGAATTACCAGCTAATAAATTCAAAGTGTCAAAGGCGAGGCAGGATTTCAGAGGCAGAATGTTTTCACCATTTTTTACTGGTTCCTGTGTAAGAGCTTGTCATTTTGTAGGCCAGACAAACAGTATCACAAACTGACAAAATGTAATGGTGTTTACATCTAAACACGGCCCAAAATCACAGCAATCTGGGCGGAGGGAGGCGATGGAAGCTGGGAGGCTGAGTGGCTCCCCACCATGCCTTAACAGGTCTCTTCAAAAGCAACATCTGGGATGTGTCAACTCTCAGAGACTCAAATCACCATCCTAAACCATGATAATCCACTTTGTAAATGTGGGGCAAGTTGCAGCCTGCCTTTTTCTATTTCCTATTTTGCTCTCTCTCTCTCTCTCTGTTTTCTTCATTGTCATAAATGTTTATACTTCCGGCACCTTGCTGACACTTTAGTGTGTGAATGTGGTTTTTAAATGAGCATCTTCCTCCTCTGTTTCTGAAAAATTGAACATATGGTGAAGAATTGAAGTGGATGGATTTAGATGCACATTAGGAAAAGCTGTTCTGTGCTTAATGTGGTTAATGAAATTTCAGCAGAAAGATGTTCAGTGAAGGGAATATTAACATAATTTTCTTTTGACTTGTGTGAGATTACATTTCCAGCTCTCTCAAATACATTTCAGGCTTTTTGCAAAATTACTCTAAACAATGTTTTGTGAAATATATGTACACTGCCATTTAAAATTTTGGGGTTGGTAAGATTTTTAGTGTTTTTGAAAGAGGTCTTGCTTACCGAGGCTAAAAGTAAAAATGGTAATATTGTGAAATATTATTACAATTAAAATTGCTGTTTTATATTTGAATATATTTTAAAATGTAATTTATTCCTGTGATGGCAAAACTGAATTTTCAGCATCATTACTCCAGTCTTCAGTATCACATGATCCTTCAGAAATCATTCTAATATGCTGATTTGATGCTTGAGAAACATTTCTTATTATTATCAATGTTGAAGACAGTTGTTCAAATGCTTTGATTTTATGTTAAAAAGGTATATTTTCTCAGGATTTTTTGGGGGGGGTCTGACAAAAATCAGACCCCAAACTTTTGAATGGTAGTGGGGTTTTTTTGTTTTGTTTTTAATTCACTGCTATAAATGATACAGAACTGTTGTGAAAAAAGTGATTATATAAATAAAAATGCAAAACTTGTTTTGTTGTGTGTTATGTAAGGCATTTTTACTTCACCTTTCTTTATAAGTTTTAAGTTTTAGTTGTTGTTTTTTTAATCATTATATAAAACCAAACCCTTGTTTTGGAAAATCCAGCTTCTCTCATTGGCTAGATTAAGTCACCTGATCAGTACCCTCCACCATCTTCTTTTTACAAATGCTCATTTGAATAGTCTATATTTCTCCCTGTTATTTCTTTGATTAATAATCTGTTCAGCACAAAGAACATGGAGACCAAATGGATGGACACCAAAACATGTAGGGTGTTGTATTCTTTCCCATACTTCAATACACAAAAGCATGTATGTGTCAAGTTATCCCATGAGATAAACATTCAGAAACAGGAAGATTGAGGTGTCATTACAGCAGCCAGCACCAGTCACATGTTTCAATTTGAGAGTGCTTTTTAAAAAAAATACTATGATGCTTAGTGAATATTGAAGGAGTGCTGGTGAACTGTAATAGTGTTAATGAACAGCAGATGTCTATCATTGAGGTTCAGCCGCTCAGGTGGGCTGAGAGTGCCAGTGTCGGCGAACTAGGCACCAGTTTGTTTATTTTTTTTTTTTTACTCTGATAATCTTTGTTTGTAATTCTGTTAGCCAGTCTGCAGATGTCTGGCCTGCTAGTTTTCTTGTGTCGTTGCTAACAGAGGGCACATTCAGATGCCTGATCATGCCAGATGGGCACAGAGAGAAAGAAGGTCAGGACGACTGTGACTACTAGTCTGTATTGGTTACAGTGTTTTAAAGAATATGTCATCAAGCTACATTTAATACATGGCCTCAGTGTTATAATAGCACAGTCTATAACACATAATCAAGGAAATAGTGTACATGCCTTTTTCATTATTACTGTATTTTCATATAAGAATTATTTATGGTTTGTTATGGAATCTCATTGTTTCTACAATAATGCAGTGTTAAGGACTTCCTTCTCTGTGCACTAATCAGAGGCGGACAAAGTACTCAACTCCATTACTTGAGTGAAAGTACAGATACTGCTGGTCAAATATTACTCCATTACAAGTAAAAGTTGTAAAGACAGATTTTTACTTAAGTAAAAGTACAGAAGTACTTGCTTTTAAAAGTACTTAAGTACCAAAAGTAAATTTCCTTTTTTATGTCAATGCACTGTTTTATTGTTGTACGTAATACTTGCAATACTTCTGAAGCAACTTACAATACATTACACCTGCTGAATACACTGACTAGCTTGTAGTATCTTTGGAATAAAGAGCTTTTAGAATGTTAAAAACCTATGGGGGAAAAAAATTAACACCCCTACCCACCCCCACAAAAAACAGGATGGTAGTGATCTCACACAGCTCTGACAGTGTGTGCACACATCTATGTGTAGCCATTCATCCACATTTGAACAGAGTGGACAGTGAAATCCTGTAAATACAGAGTGATAAGGAAGAAAAAAAATCAAACCTGCTTTAAAACCCAGCAACACAACTGTAGCTGTACAATTTTACAACAGCAACACTGCTTTAACAAAAAAGCAAAACAGCAAAACTTATTTGACATCAAAACAAAAATTAAAAAAATGCTGTCTAATCGCTCTCGCTGTACTTTGATATAACACACAGAACGGTGTGTGCAGTGCTGCTTCAAGTCCAACACCTATTGTGTTTTATTAGTAAGATGCTAACACTTCTGATTTATAGGTAATATTTTCACGTACACAATTTAGCAAAATCAGACAATATTGTGTCTAATATAAACCACAATATTAACCTCTTATTATTGAATTGCAGTGGGGACAGGGAACGGAGTAGATTCGTTACTGTACTTAAGTAACTTTTTTCAAGTATCTGTACTACTGGAGTGTTAATTTGAGTAACTTTACGTCACTACATTCCAAAGCATAAGATTGTATTTTTTACTTCACTACATTTCATAAAACTTATCTTTACTCCTTATAATATATCACGTGCTCGGAGACGCTGAAGCGGTGTCTGATTCGAGAACGAACTGATTCTTTTCAATGAAACTTTTAAATCGGTTCTCAAATCGCACCAAACAATTCATTGACGAATTAGAATGAACCGATTGGAGCTGTTCTCGAGTCGACAACTCACTGATGCAAATGAACCGTTTAGTGCGAGTCTCAGTGAACTGAATTCACAAGACAAGTAAGAACCGGGAGATCTTGTAAGCGCGCCCCGCGCGCGTCTGATGCTGTTAAAAGTAAGTAACTAATGTCGAATTTTAGGATTAATTAGTGTAACTGAAAATCATATTTAGGTCAAAACTGTCGTTGTTTGTGAAATAAATCTGCTGTAAAGGGTGATCTATTTAAGCCCACTGAAATGACTGAATGCAGACACATCAACATCTGTGTCTCTATTTTATGTTAAGAAAAACCCCGAAACATTAAAATAACACAGACTAAATAAAATAACTCATGCACGTTCATATTCCCCGCTGCCGTAACGAAAACAGTTTTATTACTTAAGTACATAAAAAATGAGTACTTTTGTACTTTCACTCGAGTAATATTGAAAACTGTGTACTTTTACTTTTACTGGAGTAATATTGTATTAGGGTATCTTTACTTTTACTCAAGTACTTGATTTGTGTACTTCTTCCACCACTGTTGAATTGAGTAAATAAAATCACATTTGCAACTCGGGGTTCAAAAAATGCTGGGAAATCACTTCATGTAGCCCCACAATAGTGATTACTGATAAACTGTCTGAAATAAAAGAAAGTCAAGTTTAGAGAAGAAAAAAATCACCCACTGACTTTCAAAGCTGCTATATAGTAACGACTTTCTACTTCGAGGACCTTGACAGAAATGTAGTGGAGTGAAAAGTTATAAGTTTCCAGAAAAAATTATACTCAAGTAAAGTACAGATACTCAAAAAGTGTACTTAAGTACAATACTCAAGTAAAGTACTTAGTTACTGTCCGCCTCTGCACTAATATGGTTCAATGGCAATTTTATTTTATTTTCTCATTTTGGATCTATTAAAATATTTTTGAAAAGGCATGCATTTAATGGTTCAGTAATTTTACACTTAATATATTTAGACCTTTACTGACCTTTGCATGACATGTTTTGTAATTTTTCTCATGATATCCATGATGCCTTGTAGCCTGAAATGAAGACGGACACAGTTTTTTGTTTTATCCAGCTGTATTTACTCAGTGCAACTTATAGCATCCAAGTGTAAGTTTTAACACCAACATGTCAGAAAAAAAAATCAGAATCACTGAGTTGGAAAAAGAATCACCCCTTCCTAAAAATAACTAATAATTAAGTTATTCCTAATAACTTAATCAGGTGAGCTAATCACCTTCTCAATGGCACACAAAACAAAGCCATTTGACTTTCAACTGTGATAAGATGTGGTCATTTTGATTAGCTCAGCAAGAAAAGAGCTTTCCTGGAGCATTTCAGTCCTTGGTAATGCAACTGAAGCAAACAATCAACTATGGGTGGAAAAGCACTGTCAAAAGATCTCCGGGATAAAATTGTGGACAGGCACAAGTCAGGAGATAGATACAAAACAATTTCAAAGGCTTTATCAATGCCTAGAAGCACAGTGAAGTCTGTTATTAAGAAGAGGGTGGTATTTGGTAAAACACAGACCCTCCCTGGATCAGGACGTCACTCCAAACTGGATGAAAGAGCCAGGAGGAAACTGGTCAGAGAGGCGACCAAGAGGCCTACAGCAACTCTGAAGCAGTTACAGGAATTTATGACAAATAGAGTGGTCATTGTGTGCATGTGACAACAATATCACAAATTCTCCACAAATGTGGCTTGTATGGGCGGGTTGCAAGAACACAAGCAGCTCCTATATTGTGTGGGTAGTTAAGGCCACATGCAGTCACGACTGAGCTTTTTCAAAATGCACCTTGAAGATTCTGAGGCAGATGAGAGTAAAACTGAATTATTTGGCCTCAACACCAAACGATATGTCTGGCAGAAATCCAATACAGCTCACCATCCAAATATCAACATTCCTCCAGTAAAGCATGGAGGCGGTAATGTCCTGTTATGGGGGTGTTTCTCTGCAGCAGGGACTGGAGCACTTGTCAGGATAGAAGGAAAAATGGATGGGGCAAAATACCGTCAAATTCTTGAGGAAAATCTGCTGCCCTCTGCCAGAAAGTTGTCAATGGGAAGAAGGTTTACCTTCCAACATGACAATGACCCAAAGCTCCCGTCTTCATTTTAAGCTGCAAAGCAACAAAATGTTTTGAACTAGATTAGCCCAAACTGTTCCTCCATATTATTATATAAATATTCCAATTATTTTATTGATTTTCTTTTTTCATTTAAATTTTCCAATATTCTTTTTCCTCCTTGTAACTAATCTTTAAGAGCAATGATGGTCCAGTGCACTTCATCACAAAGTGAAGCAGTATAATCTTTCTCAATGGGATGGAACATATTGCTTTAGAAAACTGCAGGTGGAATAATGTGAGTTTGGTTTTGATAGGTCATGATGGGGAGACCCAATCCCACTAACACCTGCCACCTCTGTTTTACAGGTGCATAAAATCAAACCGGCTTTCTCCAGTGTGAATGTCACTTTACTTTTATTGCATCTCACTACGTCTGAAATCTTCATAAAGCTTTAACAGTCAGTCTCATGTGAATACTCTAATTTCTCTGTCTGCATTAGAGGTGTCAAGGTACTTAGTGTAATTTCACTCTAATCCTCTCTGCTAGCCGCTAACAACAGGTGATATGATTTCCCAGTCGTATTTTTCCCATTCTTCCCATTTTTGAACCTCAATAGAATCATTCTTTGGGATGTTTTATGTTTGGATATTCTTTAGCCTATAACTGAGCGTGGACTGAATATATTGGCAGAATAAAACTAGCAATGTCTCCAGTGTGAAAAAGGTCACTGTGCGAGAGGAGACATCCGTCTCTCGGTGGTCCCTCACTAAGCAACAGGACAATTAGC
The DNA here is from genome assembly GCA_018155175.1 of Sinocyclocheilus anophthalmus. NCBI lineage: Eukaryota > Metazoa > Chordata > Actinopteri > Cypriniformes > Cyprinidae > Sinocyclocheilus > Sinocyclocheilus anophthalmus. The sequence continues at coordinate 101,300 of JADLZN010005034.1, read as the reverse complement.
CAATTGCCCAATTAATTACAATCCTCTAATCTACAGAAAATGACTGGCTGGAAAGATGCACTGCTGCTTTCCGCTGCTCACAAAGAAAAGCTCCATGGGCGCTCCACGGAAGAGACTTAAAAGCTCTTTAATCAAATTAATCTGAGATAAACAATCATTTACCCCACTATAAAACTGCTACCAGTGAGGATTACAGTGATGTTAGATGAATTAGCTTGAGTCATTCACGTTCGCCTCTTTCTCTGCTATCGAGAGACTTTCTCATTTTCTCTCTCTCGTATCCCTCTGTATGCCAAACCGTTTATATTACAGTCAAATACTCTGCTGATCTGACACCATTTCAACAAACCGTGGACTGAAAACCCATCTCCTAGTAATCCCAGAGGTCATGAGGTCACCGCGGTTATAATGATAAACAGCAATGCCAAATCATGCCGCGTGAATTTTTGGTGCAGAAATGAAGCATTGCTGAATATGAGTCAGCACAGATGTTTTACCTTCTTCCTTTGACGCTGTAATTATCCTGGAGAGCCAATACGGCCTCACAATGTTTCATTTATTTTTCGGCCTTTGTGGCAAACTTTCTAAATGATTGTGGTGTTGACATGAAGAATGATCGTTCAGTTCCCAGTCACGGCCAACAACCCCAGGCTCTCACAATCCCCTCTTAGCGGCGTGCTTGCAAACATGCCAAGGTTTATTTTATAAACACGAGAACATGGCAGATAATCGCGCAGTACTTCTCAAAACAGCCCCACAGCGTCATTCCGGCCGGTTTTTGCCCATATGTCCTCATTAGGGTCTCTCGCGCTCCGTTTCCATAGTGCAAACAAGGTGGAAATTCTCCAATGTTTTGCAAGTGTCACATAGCTGGGTGATGAGCCATCAAGCACTGGCTGGCTGGAATATCGCTGACCCTCAGTCACCCCTCTTTTTTCCCATCCATGTTTTTCTCAGAAACGTTCTTGATTTGCAAGTAAAATGAGCACAAGAGACGGCCTTGTAAACTACTCGCAGGTGGTTCGATTTGAAGGGGTGTTTTGATACAATTAGGCAACAGATAGAGGGAGGGGGGTTCAAAGGGGGTCTCTGACTGTGAGAGTTGGGAAAATATGAGTAATTAATTGAGGCATCAGTTTTGACGGGCCAAGAATTAAGCTGTCAGACTGTAAGAATGGAGATTCTTATATCCTCATCCAAATGGAGTAATTGCTGGCTGTCACATGATGAAAGAGCAAAAGGATACACCTGAATAGCAGAAGGAAAAGAAACATGCATCATGTTTCTAGAAACTAGAAATCTAAACAATACAGTATTTTGTTGCATGTTTTGAAATGTCTGAAAAAAAATGTCTTTTTATTCAGATTTTTTAGCACAGGCATAACTTGTTTATCATATAAGGTTATTTCCCCAAAATGTTTTCAGTTTTTTTTTGGTGGTCACTATACATTTTTATTTTTACTCTTTCATCGTGTTTTTCACCACCTTTTCAAATTAATTTTATCTATATATTTTTTAATCCTTGTGTCAGAGTTTTGATCTTAAATGATAAAAATCCATTAAAAAAAAATTATAATAAATCAAAATAAGACTGATAATCTAAACAAAAAAAATTAAATGTACTTTCATGGTACCATATATTTTTCTTTCTTTTAATTCAATTAATTAAATTTTATTTTGCATTTCAACATTAACAGAACAATATAGGCTAGTCTTAGATAAAAGGAACACATGTTGTGGTGATAATTTTAATAATTTTTTAAAAAAAAGTGTTCCATGTACTGAATGTCCACATACAAATTAAATAAACTAGTGACAGCATGAAAAGTGTGTTTTAACATTTATTTTTGTAAAAAAAAAAAAAAAAAAAAAAAAAAAAACATGGTGAAGTAAAACAAATAAATGTATCAATGGTCTGCAGTATGGCGGTGGGATTTCCGTCCGACAGAGAATAGGCCCATTAGGACTGGAACTCTGCATCAGTTTACAAATGCTTATAGACCTCACAGACGTGATACACTGTATATCCTGAAAGAGCAGGAAGGGGGCTGAATTGAGTACGAGAGAGAAAGGGATGAGCATAGAACTGAGGGAGACAGCAGCATAGGAAGACGGATGGAAGATGCATTTTAAAGGGGATGTTGGGGGGCTGCGTTTCGCCCAGAGTATGGGTAGCCTCTGACTCATGGACCAGACCAGTGGGCGGACGGAGCACCACAAGAGCATATGTTCTCTTCATTAATCAGGACCTCCACTAGGCAGGTAACATTCCCCTTAACCATACACATGCAAACAGACTGCAGGAGGCATGAATGGGTGCTTTTTAGTGGCAGCGATGGCGTTTGAGCAGGGAGAGGAGGTGTTCTGTTTTCATTAGTGAGATGAGTCAGTGCAGGCTGCCACCGTGTCAACAGCAGAATAACTCCAGAGTTTGACCTCTGTCGGATTCAGCTTCCATTTCGATCTTCCCTCTTTCTTTTTCTGCTCCCTCCTTTTTCTTAAAAATGGTTCTTATTACCGGTCTTCCTTTTCTTTGGTTTGTTTAATTTGGGCATGATACAGAACCTATGCACCAGGTCCTTCCCGCCATCAAACCTACACATACCCACCCTCACATGTGCGTTTTTCATGGTCCACAATTTTTTCAACACCCCCCACACCATCATCTCAGTCTTAGCTATGTGTTCAGTTCTCCACCAGACTTGGGGTGGGACATACAAAACACCCACCAACCGAACCAACACCAGCAACAAGTACACACCAAAACAAACCCCACCACCAAACCACCACCCAGCCCCCAACACAACCCAAAGCGACACCAAAATCACCACCATCCCAAACACCCACCAAACACCAAACAAAAGCAACCACCCCCACAAACAACCCAACCAAAAGGCTCCCAACACACACAAGAACAAACCAAAAAAACAAAACCAAAAACAACAAACAAAAAACAACAAAAAAACCGAAAGAGCAGAGAAGTAAACATCAAAAACCCAACCACAGAACCGTGACGAAAAGAATAACTTCAACAAGACAAACATAACAAGAAGCGGAATCGTCAGGAGGGTCAGGCAAAAATAAACAAGAAAGAACAACTAACTAAACAAATAAACAGTACCTTACTAACAAATCACATACCAAACACAAACTACAATACTCGCTATTACTACCTACCGCTGACAATAAACAGGAACCAAAAAGAAATAAAAAGGGATCATAAAGTAAATGGCAACCTCCTCCCTACGGCTTTTTAAACAAATTAATAACGCCGGCACAAAAGAACTCTCATTTAGAATGACAACAACCCGTCAGCCACCACAATACCACGGATGCGTTGACGACTGGGGCAGGAGGCGGAGGGCAGTAGCGGCAACGACCAACACGGCGGGACTCAACGCGCTGCTTAGTGCTCTACCATTTTCCTATTCCTTCTCAGCTTTTAACCACTCTCACTCATCCACGTAATTAGCTGCAGCTGCGTCCAATCAACACTGTGCAGAGGAAAAGGGAAAAAGAGAGAGAGAGAGAGACTGGAAACGGCATGATGCATAGAACATCTCTGCATATTGACCAATCAGAATAAACAATAAAAACACTTATGTTCGGAGGACGTAACACCCCCACCATTAACTACAAAACCCGATTTGTAGTAAAAGGAAACAAAACAAACAAACAAAAATAAACAGAATACATTCATACAACCCATGCACTTTTCAGCAGGCATTTTGATCATCATCAGCATGAACCCTCGACAGTGCATCAGCTACAATATTATCTGTACCTTTCTTGTACCGGATGTCTAAATTAAACTCTTGCAAAAAGAATGCCCATCTCATGAGACGTTGATTAGTGTTAGACATGCGGGCGAGAAATATCAGAGGGTTGTGATCAGTGTGCACCACAATGCGATCACCAGAACTCAAGTATACCTCGAAGTGCTGAATAGCCAACAATAAAGCTAGCGCTTCCTTCTCGATGGTACTATAGTTCTTCTGACATCTATTGAACTTCTTTGAGAAGTAACTCACTGGATGTTCAATACCAGCCTCATCAGCCTGCGTTAGCACTGCGCCAGCACCATTGGCACTCGCATCCACCTGCAGACTGAAAGCAGCAGCAAAATTCGGAGCTTGGAGAACTGGAGCATTGCACAATAGATCCTTAGCAGAACAAAAGGCAAAATCACAAACTTCGTTCCACATAAATTGTCGTTCAGTGCTCAACAGATCAGTGAGAGGTGCAACTACAAAATTACAACAAAAACCTCGGTAATATCCAGCCATTCCCAGAAAACGCCGCAGTTCGCATTTATTCGTGGGTACAGGGAATTGCATAACGGCTTCAATTTTAGCCTGAACTGGTCTAACCTGGCCTTGCCCGACCAGTTTACCAAGATAGGTTACGATCGCCTTGGCAAACTCACACTTACCAAGGTTAAGTGTCAAAGATGCTTTAGCCAAGCGTTCCATAACCAAACCAAGAGTACATAAATTATCTTTCCACGTCATGGAGTATATTACCACGTCGTCCAAGTAGACTTCGCAGTTCTGCACATCCGACAATACAAGGTGCATTAATCGCTGGAACGTGGCGGGTGCATTGCGCATCCCGAAAGCCATCACAGTATACTGCATAAATGTGTCAGGTGTAACAAACGCAGAGACTTCAGACGCGCGCTTTGTTAATGGCACCTGCCAGTACCCTTTTAGGAGGTCAAGCTTGGTGACATAACGTGATGAACCCACACGGTCAACACAGTCTTCCATCCTAGGGAGAGGAAATGAGTCAGCCTTAGTAACGTGATTCACTCTGCGAAAGTCAGTGCAGAATCGCAGTGAGCCGTCAGACTTGGGCACAAGTAGGCACGGCGAGCTCCATGGGCTCTGACTTGGTATTGCGAAACCGTTACTCACGAGATAATTTACTTCATCTCTCATAGCCTGACGTTTGCGTGGATTGACACGATATGGATGTTGCTTGATTGGCGTACTTTGACCCACTTCAATATCGTGCACTAACGCATTCGTCTGAGAAGGGACATCACTGAACAATTTAGGATACTTATGAATCAGTTCAACATCATCACGCTGATACTCCGACAAATACGAAAGGTAAGATGACAAGATGGCTAAAATAGCAGAATTCAAAAGTCTCCCGTCAGAAGCTTGAACATCCTCTCCAATTATATAATCTGTCCCTGGCACGCAGCTGGAAGACAGCTCAACAGTCACTGCAGATACATTTTTACCCGAAGACTTAACCTCAGACACATTTGTCGTCAACATATGCTTTCAACATGTTCACGTGGCAAACTCTACTTTTGCGACGTCGATCAGGGGTTAAAACTGTATAGTTGGTATCACCCAGTTTTCTCTCAATTTTATACGGCCCAGCAAAACGAGCGTGCATAGAAGAGTTAGGAACAGGCAGAAATGCAAGCACAGAATCACCTGGTTGAAAGTTACGAACTACACTCGTTTTATCATATCTACACTTCATTTTCGATTGAGACCCAGCAAGATGCTGCTTAGCAACCTCCCAAGCATTACGGAGCTGTTCGTGAACCGTGTTGACATACTCCAAGATCGGTATTCGAGGAGGATCCTTAGAGATGAACTGTTCGCTCAGCAATTTCAAGGGTCCGCGAACTGTGTGTCCAAACACAAGTTCGGCTGGACTAAACCCTAAGGATTCCTGTACAGTACTCCTTATAGCGAACATTAACAACGGTAGCCCATCCACCCATTCTTTATTCGTTTCCACACAGTAAGTGCGTAACATTGACTTTAGCGTCTGGTGAAAACGCTCGAGTGCACCTTGCGATTCTGGGTGATACGCGCTCGACATTTGATGTTCCACTCCCAGTTCATCTACTAACTGTTCAAATAAGCGTGAAGTGAAGTTCGTTCCCTGGTCTGTTTGTATTACCCTAGGTAGCCCGAACATAGAGCAAAACTTGACCAGTTCTTTGACCACAACTTTCGCTTTAATAGAACGCAATGGCACCGCTTCCAGATAACGGGTAGCAGCGCACATTATGGTGAAAATAAACTGATGACCAGACTTAGACTTCGGTAAAGGACCAACACAATCCAAAATAAGCCTCTCAAACGGTTCCCCTACAACCGGAATAGGTTTGAGTGGCGCTTGCGGAATCGTTTGGTTAGGTTTGCCAACAAGTTGACAAACATGACACACCCGAACAAACTCGGACACGGATGATTTCAAACTCGGCCAAAAGAAATGTCTAGAAATGCGGTCATACGTTTTAGTAACACCAAGGTGTCCTGAACAAATATGTTCGTGAGCCAACTTCATAATCTGAGATCGATACTCTGTAGGAAGAACAATCTGATATACATCGTCATTTTTAGGACTCGATGGCTTCCACCAACGCATCAACACTCCATCCCAAAAATAACCCACTCGAGCACTACTTACGGCCGCACTAATACATTTACTCAAGGTTCGATCAGATTTCTGCGCAACTATTAATTGTTCCCTACCCACCTTTAAGGAAATTTCGTCGGCGCTACCGTGCTGATCACCCGACAACAGTTGGGGTTTAACAAGCAGTTTGCACTCTGCAACCTCAGACGGTACAGCTAGAAAAGAATTTGACAGATCCACCACATCTTCAAATTTCTTTTGTGCACGCGTTACAACACATGCCGAAAAAACCGTAGGAAATTGCAATAAAGCAGGTACCGGATTACTAATATCAGGCTTTGCTGACACGATCGGATACGGGAAAACTTTAGCCCCAGCCAAATCATTACCCAAGATCATGCTCACGCCCTCTACAGGTAACTGGGAATACACACCAATGCTAACAGGGCCTGAAATAAGGTCAGATTTTAGAAGGACTGTATGTAACGGTACAGAAGTACAGCCCGGTTCAATCCCTCGAATGAGCACATCATTGCCCGTATATGACCCACTCGAAAATGGCAGTGCATTCTCTAAAATCAGTGACTGTGCTGACCCTGTGTCTCGCAACATGACTATCGGCTTTGCCTCAGAATCATCTGAAAGTGAAACTAAGCAAGTCTGCAGAAACGACCCAAACACATTCAAATTAGACTGTGGTGACTGACCAGAGACCGGAATAAACGCCACCCCTTTGGGCTTGCTGCCAGCTTTCTGCTGCCAGACCTTACAGTTTGAGATAAGATGACCAGGATCAAGGCAATAAAAACAGACTCTTCCTATCAGGACGTCTTGGCATTCTTCCTTCACTGTCAGCCCTAACAGAATTATCGCCTAACATCCTTTTATCTTTCCCTACATCCGTAACGACGGATATTTTAGGAGCGCGCATAACTGGAAATAAAGTCTTATGAGTAAGCACGAATTCGTCAGCGTGCGTCGCTGCATCAGACAATTTCGATACTCTCTGCTCATTTAAATGTACCACGATACTTTCAGGCAAACAGCTCTTAAAATCAGCTCTTGCAATTCCTCAAGAGTCACAATTTTTGTGGAAACGCACCATTTCTCAAATAGTGTTCTTTTCTCACGCGCAAATTCAACAAACGTCTGCTTGGCTGCTTTTGAACACGCCCTAAACTTTTGTCGGTACGCCTCTGGTACCAATTCATAAGTGCGCAATACAGCCGATTTCACGACATCGTAATTCAGTGAATCCTCAATTGGCAAAGCCGCCACAACCTCTTGGGCTTTGCCAACGAGATTACACTGCAATAACAATGCCCACATATCCCTAGGCCATTTCAATTTAACTGCAACTCGTTCGAAGGCCACAAAGTAAGAATCAACCTCAGTCTCGCGGAATGGAGGTACAAGTTTGACATACTTACTAACGTCGAAGTCGGGTTGACCCATCTCCGAACTACCAGAAGTCGGCCTGGTGCGTGGTAATGGAACTGGACTTTTACACTTTTGAGCTTCTAGGTCCAATCTACGCAGCTTAACATCTCGATCAGCGGTTATCTCCAGCTCTTTCAGACGAAGCAGTTGCGTTTCATATTCTTGTTTCTTAAGTTCAAGATCTAGCTCTTTCAAACGAACAGCTACCATTGGATCTAACTGAGAAGCTTTTTTACAGTTTACCGAATAAACTTCGCTAGTTAACTCCTCTCCATCAGACTCTGCATCAGGACTTCTAGTTACGGTATGTTCAGTCAAAATACCACTCATCTTTAATAACCTGCTTTCTCTCCCCTTTAGAAACAGTTATATTAAAGAAATCCGCTATCTGTATCAGGTCTACTTTCCTACACCGTTCAAATTCTCTCAGCGTAGGCGAAAGAGTGAACTTAACTAAATCAAAATCCATCCTAAAACCCTATAACCTTCCTCCCCCCTTCTCTCCAAGGTTCAACGCCAAGCCAAAAAAAGTTTGAGATGAGAAGATTTAAACAACCGAACAGTCCATGTCAAACAAACGAACCCCACAATTACCATGAGGCAGTCAATTCCAAATACACGCACAGGACGAATCAACAAGCCGACGAATTTCCAATTGTCACAAGCCAGGTGCTCACGATCGGACAATTGTTAGTTCCGAGTACCAAATGACTGACGAACAGCCCCCAATTGTAGTTTCTCCCCCCCAGTCTAGGGTGGGGAATACGAAAAATCATTAACACAAGAGGATAAGCAAACGTACCTGCCCCTCTCCTGTCCCAGCTCACACACAAACACGACGGAGCGAGAGTATATTTAAAGGAAGAAGCTTTTAATTCACAAAGTAACATGTAACAGGAAGAGTGAATCTTCAGGAGGGGTTATGGCCAAAATAACAAACAAAAGAGAAGCTAACTAAGACATAATTAAACATTAATTTACCTAACAAAACAAAACCCAAACAAAACACATTAATCTCCTCTTACTCCCTAGCTGTCCAAAAACAGGAGAAAACAAGGGATCATATAGTGAATGGCAACCTCCTCCCTACGGCTTCTTAAACAAGTTAATAGTGCCGGCACAAAAGAACTCTCATTTAGAATGACATCAACCCGTCAGCCACCACAATACCACGGATGCATTGATGTCTGGGGCAGGAGGCGGAGGGCAGTAACGGCAACGACCAACACAGCGGGACTCAACGCGCTGCTTAGTGCTCTACCATTTCTCTCTTCCTTCTCAGCTTTTAACCACTCTCGCTCATCCACATAATCAGCTGCAGCTGCGTACAATTCAACATGCGCAGGACAAAGGGAAAGAAGGAGAGAGAGAGAGAAAGACACAGGAAATGGCACCATACACACATCTCTGCACATTGAACAATCAGGATGAACAATAAAAGCACTTCTGTCCAGAGGACATAACAATTGTTTGTTTAAGATGATTCTGTTTCATGGTGACAAGAGTTTATAGATGTACCATGGGATCCAAAAGTTTGAGACCACTAGCATATTTTTTATTATTACAATCTTTTATCACCTCAAAGCTAAAAATGTGACTCATGTGTTCAATATTATTTACTTTATTTATTATTCAGTTTTAAATAGTTAGCATTTTTGGCACTTATGCAGAGAATGAACAGCACACATTAGATTATGAAAATAATAAGATTATATTATTATTACTATTATTATGGTTTTATTAAAAAAAAATCACAAGATTATTTTAAAATAAAAAAATTAAATATATATATTTGTCAAATATATCAAGAAGTATTTCTTATTAATTTTACAACTTATCTTTGTTTTAAAATCCTAAAACATCATATTTAGTTCAATTTCCATTGTATTTATGTTTTGCCAACATATACAATGTTTGTACATTTATTCACAAAATGTATATAAATTCAGTATTTACATTTTCATGTGAATATACTTAAATATGATTTTCAATATGCTCTCAAACTTTGGCTGCACAGTAGAATACAGTGCAGTTGGTCACAATCTTTACATTTTTGAGCTCTTAGTTTTTACTTTTTGTAAATAAGGTGTAAATAAGGACAGTCAAGCACAGAGATATGTCATAACCACCCTCAAGTGCTTTTCTCTCTTTCCTTTCAACCATAACAATGTTCTGTTAACTACATTTGTTAACTAAGAGATAGCAAAAACCATGAAATCAACAGCATGAGTGTCTGTGCATAAATTCCCCAAAAGTAACACACACCTCTTCAAGCACAGTTAGGCCGTGAGCCTCGAATGCTCATTCATGATAAAGATCTAAATGGCACACTCATTAACCGATCAAAACAAACAAGAGGGGGCAATCTGCATGCTCAGACACATGAAAACAGCACTCTTTATGCACAAGACACTTTTCTTTTTTCTCTCTTAAGATAACATGTTTACGTATTTTGTCTATGGAAGAGCTGGGAAATGAGATACGTAAAGCTTAACTGCTGAGATACAGGGGCAGCATTAAGTAACAGGTGCTATATCTTCGCTGGACACAAATATACCTCATAAACAGCTGCTCTTTTCTGTGCATTTATTTCCTGTTTCTTATTAGGCTTGTGTTCGGACAGCAGCATGTTGGTCATGACCCCCCACCTGAAGTACTAACTAGCACTGTCATCTTTTATCTGAGAATGCTTGTATGTGTTAATAAGTGTGACATTGTAACATGATGCCGTTCTGCACATGGCCACATAAAGACTTTTGGTAGGTTTCTCTCATTAATGAAAAATGAACTATATTGTTAAAGTTCACCCAAAAATTGAAGTGACCCCCATGTGGTTTCAAAACTGTATGACTTGGAAAATGAAATTCAGAAAACTGTGGAAAGAAACATAAGACTAACAGAAATGTAAATGTTCAAAACTGTTTGGTTACCAACGTAAAAAAAAAAAAAAAAAAAAAGGTTTGGAATGACATGAGGGTGAGTAAAAAATGACAAAATTTTACTTTTTTGGGTTAGCAACTCTTATGCTGTTACCAAAGAGTTGTTATGCATAATTATAGTATTCTGTCAGATGTTGCACAATAATATCATTCTTTGATTTAGTCCCATTAGAATGTAGATTCTAGAAATTAGAATGTGCAGAGAATAATATGAGCAAAGAGCAGCCTCGAGCCATTAAAACAAAGGAATGTATGAGTAAGCACTGGACAATTTTTTTAATGACACCCAAAATTGGTTTAGCACTGGATTGACATAAATATTTTTATGTACATGCACAGCGGAAGAAATAGGCAATGTTGTCTTCAGGCTTGTCCCATCAATAAAATCAGTGTTTTCTTTTGTTTTTTTTTATTGTTGTCGTTGTTGTTGATGTCAGACCCTGAAGTAAGCAAGACATCCTTTCACATAAATTGTGCATATTAGATTTAATTTCTAAACAAGATGTATTTTTAAAGATGTATTAGGACATTTCAGACTCACATTAAATCATATTGTAAACTCAGCACTCTTGATTTTAACAGTGTAGATCTCAATAAAAATACATTCAGTTTTCATGTCCCTTTTTCATGACACTTTACAAACTTAATTTTTGTAATAAAAATACATGCTGTATTACATAGCTGTAGTAGTTTTTCTAGAAAAAATCAGTTTTTAGTTTAACACTAAAATCACTGTATTTTTGTAGTTGCTGGACTTGTCAGTTGCTAATTTGCCCTGTGTCATCTGCTGTTAACTAAACAAGCTCTCTCACAACCTGTTCACACTCCCTTCTAACATATTTTTTTCCCCCACAGTGGTGATGGTAGTCATGGAATATATATAGTTATGAAATAGCTGGATTTTAATGTAAAACTCTTTTTGTATAAAATAACTAAGTAAACACATAAAAAAATGACAATGTGGATTAATCATAAAGTACTGTACAAAAGACATTATTTAAGGCATGCAGTCATTGTTTAAGCATTGCTCTAATTAACTGTACTTCTGTTATTTCATAGCAGCCGTTATTTGTTGCACCGGCAGTGAGTATATGCACAGTATTTCACGGTTCTGTCATTCTGGACTACTAAAATTATCTTCAGACTAGTCATTTAATTGGCTTGTACTTAGTGTGCTCATGAAAATCAAAAAAATATATCTCTAAAATCCACAAAACAGATGCTCACTTATTTAATTACATGTTAATTCACTTAACCAGAGTGCTCCTTGACTCATGAATTCAAGGGTTCATGGATATCAAAAAAGCTTGGCTTCTCTAAAGCACCATGGATTCTGGGGAAAGGCCTTTTCGGAGTCTGACGCATTAATTAAAAAGCTTGTGGAAAGTGAATGTCTTATTTTCCTGTAATGAGTGTGGCTTTCATCATCCTGTTTTCCCCAACATGACGCTCCAGGCTTAAGTTTGCTTTTTTCAGCCTTATGTGCAGTGCTGACGCTGAGGCGGGCAACAAAGGCCTGTGAGTCACAGCGTGTCAACTCTCTATAGCATACTGTTTTTCCTCACCTCCTCTGAAAACACATTATTAATTGGATTTATATATTTGCAAAATTATCTATTTAATGGGATTACTAGTGCAATAATGATCTTATTTGAGAAGGAAGCCATCCAGGCTTTTGGGGGTGGATTTATAGTGTCTTACCAGTTCTTCGGTAGTTAATGTTATGTTTGGGGCAAAGATAAAGCTCAGTTTGTTGTTTTTGTGTGCATGTGTGAGTGAGAGAGTGAAGTTGGGATGAGAGATGGGCAACCAAGTGAAAACGGAGCTGGGCTGGCGAGATGACGGATGAATCCGAAGGGACCACTTGCTCACTTGCATCCAGGGGGCCCCTCAGAGACTCTGAACTCCTGACAAGTTCAAGGTTGGAAAGAGGGAACGAGAGAGGGACAAGGGAAATAAGGGAGAGGGATAGAGTCTCCTGTGGCTACATAATGGCCTCTTCTGGCATCTTTATCCAGCCTGATATCTGGCTGAAGCTTTAACAGGGCCCATGTCAACTTAAGTGCAAGTATAGGTAATGTTCTTTTCACTATCACTCTCTCTCCCCATCTCTGTAATTTGTTCCCCTTCACCGTTTACACTTGTTTTATCCGGTAATGCATTTTGCAGGGCTAAAAGTTGATAAAGAATGTAGAAAAAGTCACATAGAGTTTACATTGTGTTTGAGCATATGAGAGTGAGGTCTTAAAACAATCTGATGACACATTTAGGCAATTGGAAACTTTCCTCATGGACGTTCTGATGCGATTTGTCACACATATATGAGTCTACTAATGCCCGAACACACTGCTCACTAATTCCTTCACAGTCCACAGCATGTTTACATTAACATTTGAATATGCGTCTTTAATATACATGTATTTTAAAATGCGCTGTAATCTTTCACTTGGTTTATAAGGATGTAGTCAAATGTGATTATGCTAATGACTCATAATTTGCATAAAACGGGAGGATATATTAAACTAGATTAAAAATATTGAATATTTATGGCATTATTTATTGCTGTTAGTCAACAGACATTTGTATGTTGTGTCAAATTCATTGCATTTTAAAATAGTGCAATAAATAGGAGCAAGTAAGAAGTCTATTGTCTTTAAACATATTTTCCATCTGTATGTACCCATTCTGGGAGGTCCAACATTCAATTTGGGACATCTGTGAGTCCAAAACATATTAATCCCTAAATTCTCACATAAAGGCATTAAATTATTTTTAGTCTTTGAATAAATGGTTCGCTTAGAACGAAAATATGCTGTAAATTTACTCACCCTCAGGCCATCCTTGATGTTCTTTAGATGAGTTTGTTTCTTCATCTGAACAGATTTGAAGAAATTTAGCATTACATCACTTGCTCACCATTGGATCCTTTGCAGTGAATGTTGAACGTTTTCAAAATAATCCACAAGTAATCGACATGACTCCAGTCCATCAATAAATGTCTTGTGAAGCAAAAAGCTGCATGTTTCTAAAAAAAAAAATCCATCATTATGGTTTTACTTCAAACCGTTGCTTCCAGTTAAAATGCAAGTCTTGAATCCACAATATTGCTTTCTCCAGTGAAAAGGTTGTCTTGGCTGAGGCAGGAGAGAAATATGCACAGATCAAGCATTGTTTACAAGTGAAAACTGTCCAAAACAAAAATAGATTTTAGTGGATTCTGGTGTGAGAGGACAACAATGGAGGGACATTTTCACTGATGGAAGCATTATTATGGAATATGGACGCTTGGATTTGGAATTGTTTCTTACAAACACAGCTTTTCGCTTCACAAGATGTTGATTGATGGACTGGAGTCATGTTGATTACTTGTGGATTATTGTGATGTTTTTATCAGCTGTTTGAACTCTCATTCTGACGGCACCCATTCACTGCAGATGATCCAATGGTGAGCAAGTGTTGTAAAGCTAAATTTCTCCAAAGTATTTGTAAAGAAAAATATACCATTTTGGATGGCCTGAGGGTGAGTAAATGTTCAGAAATTTCAGTATTGGTGAACTACTCCTTGTGTGTGTGTGTGTGTGTGCAGTGTGTAGGAGTGAGTTGTAGGTAATCCTCAGACTCGGTCTTGAGGCCCTCATGTGAAGCCATCCATAAAGGGCAGACTCACAGACCGCCATTCAGAACATTAATCTGCAAACAAGTGTTTTTTTGTGTCCCTCTTCTCCAATTTTCATCGTCCCTCAATTTGGTACACAGATTGAATGTGATTAAGCTCATGCTATCGAGTTCCAGTCCTCTTTTTTACTACCACAGATACACTACTCCCCATCCACACACACACATGCTGCGTATGTGCACGAATATACACACATCACCTTTCCCCACCTCACCCCTGACCTGCCCTGACTCCTGCCGTGGATTTAAATTGGGTCGGAAGATGAGTAAGACAACAGCATAGATTTATCATGCTCATAGCTGCACATACATCCACATGGATAAACATTATCATAATCATATACATGCATTCAGGGAGATTAAACCATTTGCATGAAAAAAAAATGTGTTTACATACTACAGAGACTCGATAAAAAGCGTTTAAATGCATTCGCATTCACACACCTTCACCGATTTGAGGATACAAGTTCAAGTAAATACAGACAGCAATATATTGTGTAGTGTTTGATACATTTAAATGAGAAAAGTGCACTAATGCGTCAAATCTTATATATACACAAACAGGCAATGCCATGCACCTCTATCACAGCTCCTGTGTATTTCATTTTCTCTGAAACAATCTAATCTAATGAATTAAATGAGCGAAGAGCAAAGCCTCCAGCAAATCATAATTATCAAATTGGCAATATGGTGTATATATATATATATATATTATATAGATATCTATTATATACAGTATATCATGCGGATCACTTAAGGGCATTTGTTTTGAAATTAATCGTCTAATTTAATGTAAATAAGCCTTGGGTGGCAACGGCAGGCATGTTCTTCTCATTATCTTTTCCTTTGAGTGATTCCCTGTATTGACTCGGGCCAAGACCTACATGTCACTCAAATCAAGTGGCTAATCGAGTTACACCCCTTCATTTTCCCCGTAGCCATTCCCTTAATCTGCTTGTCGCTGGATCATTCTCTCTCGCAGCACCTCCAGTATGGTACAATATGGTGCAATATTCCACTTAAATGGAAGCTTTCATTGTTCTATTGGAATTACACTTCACATGAATGACATTTCTGAAATCATCTCTGATTTTCATGGGCATTTTTACTTGAATAAGGGCATTTTTCCCTAATCATATGAAACACACAGTGTCCATCCATTTATGTTAAATAGTTCAAATGAATTTCAAGTAGTTTAAATAAATTGTCAGTCTGAACAGGTATTAATTATATGAAGAAACTGTTATTAATGCATATGATTTAAAACAAATACTTTATCTAGTACATTTTTAGATTATATGATTTACATTTACATCTTTAGATTGTATGACTCTCTACTGTGCAATATTACAGCACATTTTGATTGAATCAGAAGTGTTTGCTGCACATTCAGAGTTTTTTTTAGTTTCCTTTTTCCAGTATTAACAACCTTTTGTGCACAAATTTCCATAAATGCTAAAGGTTCTTTGTGGAACCATAGATACCAATAAAGAACCTTTATTTTGAAGAGTGTAGCCTTGGTTAATTTCGCTGCCTATGTTTAAATATATTAAATGTCGTTCTAAAATGTCATTTACTCAAAATATCGTTCAAAACTAAATCATATGAATAAAAAGCAGCATTTCACAACAGTCACAGCAGGCACTGTGGATGTCCGACACTGTGATGTGGCAGTTTTCTCACTGAAAGCTAAGTGCTGTGATTGTTTCAGTATCTTTGCCCTCCGAGCATCACAGCAGGTTTGAATATTAGTCTCCTCAACCAGCTTGTATTTCATATTAATAGTCCATCTGACATGGAGAATCAAGAAAAAGCTCTCTCTGTGCTGCACAATAACACTTTGATGCAATGATTAAGACTGTGCTGCATATGACAGGCCGACCTTCCCTCTCACGTCTCTCTCTCTCTCTCTCTCTTCTTCCTCCTCATCGTCCCACCAGCTCTCCACTCTTCGCCTCTCTCTCTCTCTCTCTCACGCACTCAGAGATTATTAATGTAGTTGTAGATACTGCCGGAGTGAAATAACTTAGACATTAAAATTGATGGGGGCTGGTGAGTGCAAAGGATATTGAAGTGTAGGGATGCACAGCTGGGATGAATAACAGGCCCGTTCCTGTTTGAGGCATATTTTGATAAAAGTTTCCATAAGGCCTTTAAAAGCACCTTTAGACACACTGTTACTGCGGAAGCATCATGTACCTATATTTTCTTTTTTTCTTTTTTGGCTCACTTTGTGAACCAGGTAACATTTTTAGACAAATTATTCTACATTATTTTAACCAAAAATAATCATGTATTTAACTTACTTTTTTCCCCCAGATTTTTACTTTTTTAAACATTTTATTATATATATTTATCAAACTGCATATAAAAATCAACTTGAAAGGGCTGATGGTTTATTTATTTATTTATATATAAGAGTTTTTTTTTTATGATGAAATATGGTAAGCGTCTCGACCATTGCCCCCCCCCCCCCCCCCCCCCCCCTGGGACCCCCCCCCCCACACTATTTTATTGATTTAAAAACAATCATTATTCAGTAGATTAACAAATCGTCACAGTCCCCTCACTCAATAAACTGGATGCCAGGATTTCTGCTGAACACCATCCCCCATATCACTGGTTTTATTACGCCCCCAGGAATGTGAGTAGGATAACCCACACTGTGTCCCCAGGACAAACGCACAGTAGAAATTGACTTTTCTACTAATTAATTCATAGGAAAACCTTTCTTTGAATTAACACACATATTCTTTTAGGCCATTGTGTATATTATTGCTGTGGTGTATTTAATCTGTTGTATTCTAGACTATTTTTATTCATGCTTACGATACACCACTCATTCATATAAGTAACTATTTCTTGTCTAGTATCTATGAATTCGCCTTCTTATGATCGAAACAAGCGTGTATATTATATGCTGATACCTATGCAACATATTGATGTTCTAAGAATCTTTACTAATTTGTGCATTCACACCCAAGCGAATTACATATGCAAAATACCATGCTTAGAGACAAAGAGTCATAAAACTCCCCAGTATTTCCAACCTCCCGCTTGGGATTTCAGCCTTCCTCATTGGACAAGCCCATCTTTAGAGGCATGAATCTTTGCAGGCTTTAAAGGTCACACTTCATGTGACCCGCCCCAGTCTGTGGTTCGGTCAGAAGCTAAGAAAATGTTAGAAAACGCTTCAGGATACCAAAGCAGTGTGCCAGGCCTTTCTTCGGCCTAGTCCTTTCCATTCATCAAGTGACTCTGACTCAAACTGGTTCTTTTCATCAACTAATTTCAGCAAGATCTTGGGCCTTAAGATTTGCATCAGGAATCTCTTTCAGACCGCCGAGACTCGCAAGTATCAAACTTAGTCTTATTAATTAGGTATCATTTTGCACCTTTTTACAAAGGTGTGTTAGAACTAAGAATCTGACGTTTCCCTCAGGTTTTAGATCTGCTGAATATGCAAAATTGTTCCATAAATTCATTCTTTATGTCCTCTTCTGTGCTGATTACAACTTTAAACCCTTTCCTATTACCCCTGTATGTTGTTGTATGTTTTGTCCTGTTAGACCAGTTTATGTGTGTATGTAGGATGTTAGACCAGTTTATGTGTTTATGTAGTATGTTAGACTAGTTTAAGTGTTTATGTAGTTAATAAAACCTTACTTGTATCACACTTGACGTGTTCATTGTTTGCTCATAACCGGAGTCACTAATCATGCAGATTTACGTTACAAGCTTATAGAATTGTACAGTAAGAAAGTTATTTCCCTTAACCAGGAAATTAACGTTCTTAAAATTGACAAGACAGTTGACCCTGAGAGGTCAGCTAAATATCTACAGCGGATCTAAAATATGAATAGTTAATTATAACTAGTTATGGTTAATTATTCATATTTCCTGTCGTTGAGCTAAATTCGCTACATATGGTTTTCCAAAAACAATATTTGTGGTAATGTCCTGATTGTAACTTAAAGGGTTAGTTAGAAAATTTATATTATGCCATAATTTAGTCACCCTTAAGTCACTCCAAACCCATAAGACTTTGATGAAATCTATAAATCAAATTAAGATATTAAATCTGTTCTTAAAATTAAGCGATAGTATCTCTTCACAAGTCTTTTCAGAACTTTCATGGATCTTATAAGTTTTGGTTATGTGTACTTGTAATGGAAGGACAGAAATCTCTCAGGTTTCGTTAGAAATTACTTATTTTAAGTTTTATTGGTTTGGCACAAATTGGGGCTGAGTAAATGATGACATAATTTTCATTTTTGCATGAGCCATCCCTTTAAGAACCTTAGAAACTTTATTTTTATAAATAGAATAAAGAATAAAAAATGAATAACATTTGTACTGCCCCTGCTGGTGAGGAACTGAACTACACACAGACTTTGTTTACCTCTTTCAGGAAGAGGAAACAGTATGATTTCATTATATCTGATTTATTTGAACTAGCCATTTATGTGCTTTGAATATGCTTATGAACTCCAATCCTGTTTAATAATTGTAATTTCTTCAGACAGTGCAGGTTTAACGTGGTCTGCTTAGAACCTCACGTTCAAACGTCAAAGTATGCAGAGAATTATTCTGCCCAGGTGCTACTGTTTTAGCCATGGAATCTGAATTTGGCAGTTTAAACAGAAATCAACCATTCTCAACCATTAACCACGCTTAAGTTTTATATCCTAAGCATAGAAAATTAAATGTTACTTTTTTATGGCCTTTCACCCTTTTTATTGCAGACGGCACATTAGAAACGCTACTTTAATAACCAATTTTCCGCTCTTAAGTAGACAATCCAAAACCTTTTGGTATTTGATTTTTCTGTTCAGCAAGCAATCTTGCTCAGATGGGCGCACAAGCACTCATCCATCCAAGTTCTGCCAGGTACCAAGCAACTATACTGGCATTCACAAACAGGCCCCATACAAACAAACTGTTTTCAGGTAATTTAGCTCCTAGGTTACAGCAAGTTGACCAGAATACAAAATTGAGTGGCTTAAATGAATCGCACACCTTATGCACAATCGAAAGCTGCACTGAAACAACAGTAAGCCTTTTCTTTAATACTTGACATCAAACGCATCCTCCACATGGTTCATTTGTGCAATTGTAATCAGCAGCAGATGCCTGCCTCGGTTCTTCTTTATCAAGACTCACAATGTATTACTTCCTAAATGATTGTTCAACAGGTGGCTCCCTGTGCATCTGTGAACCTTGCCTTTGTGAACTTGAAGCATGCTTTAAATAGCTGCAAAGTTAGATTAAACATATTCCCTGCTGCATTTCCCCCCTTTTTTTCCCCCCTTCCATCGTTTCAACGTTGAATATGTTGATTTATGAAGTGTTTGGGACTGAGGTCAGTGGCCCATTGGAGATTTATGAAACGGCAACTGAGAACGATTACGGAAGCCCAATCTATCACGCCACGCTGTTCTAGCATTGTTGTGACTCCGCCGTTATAACCTCTATCGAATGCATCACTCTCTGTAAATTGTGGAAGTTTGTTTGAAGTCAAAAGGGGATTCAAAGATCAGTGTAGACGGCACACTTCAGTGGATTGAGCCCATCCCTCTTTCTCAGTATGAAAAAAGCTCCATCTAAACTTCCACTTTGTAATGCAGAACATGTTCCTGTATATGTCAAAGCAAGTGGATGAATAAGCCTAATTGTTTTTGTAACCCAGTGTATTACAGTCTCTTTAGGACTCTTTATATCATTGAGTATGAAGTGGGACAGTATTCAAAGACATACAGAACTTCTGAAAACAGAATGTGTTTGCAATGTATGTATTTGCATTTTGATAATAAAAGGAGTACAAGGGTCAATGACAAATAAGTGTCCCAAATAATAAAGGGGAATTTTTTTTTTAATGTGGTGTAACCATCAAGTTAAAAATTCATTTGTGCAGATTTTTGAGCATAGATATAGATGATGTAGATGTAGGTATAGAACTAAAAGTTCAGAATCGTTTAGATATTAATTTTTTCTTGCAATGTTTTTGAATTAAGTCTCTTATGCTCACCAAGTCTGCATTTGTTTAAATAAAAATACAGTAAAAATAGTCATATTGTACATGTTATTAAACATATTAATTGTAAAATGTTATTACAATTTAAAATAAATGTTTTCTATTTTAATATATTATATTTTAAAATGCAGTTTATTTCTGTGATGGCAAAGCTGAATTACCAACAGTCATTACTGCTGTTTAACTAAATTTGCCATGTCTTCTCTTACACTTACAGATGTACATGTGATTAATACAAAAAGGATGTACCATAGCAATAGTTCTTCAAGAGCTTACAAACACAGACAAAAAATAGCATCGTCTGCATCCAGTATGAAAAAAAAACAGTAGCTCTCAGTTGGCAGAATGTAAAGTTTACTCAAGAACATTTGGAAATGAAGCTATGGCATTTAAGCTAAAGAGTTTTACATGGTCCTTTTTTAAGCGAGCTGTGGATGGCTATGAGTTTAGGCTTGTGGGCGTTTTTCAATGGCTCTTCTGGCCTTAGCAGTGGGCAGATGCAGTCTCTGTCCCAGATCACTGAATAAACTCGCATTGTTGAGTATGTGGGACGACTTGCTTGGCAGTCAACACTGACAAGTGGATTAGTGGAGGCAAGGCCACCTCTGAATGGTACCCACACGACTTGCAGCCATGGCGAAGAGCATCACCGAGCATCAGTGCCACATACATACATCTGACAATGCTTGGCGTTTTCAAAAGAGAAAGGAAAGAAGGAAGAGGGAAAAAAACAACAGCTAGACTAAAGCATATTTTGAGGTTTCCTTGCATATGGCAGTGGCATTAAATGGTAGAGTAAATTTGGCATGTCTAAAAACTAGGATAATGATGATAAATGTGACAGCATGAAAACTAATTACAATGGTTTCACTGCGTTTTCCAATAATGCCGCAAACGCTTCTATGAAAACTCATTTGAATCTTCCATAAGTCCAAAAGGCAGTCTTGCTCCAAAGCCATTTGGCACGTCCCCTCACCAGTTTACATTTCTAGCGGATTAGCAGAAGAGCTCAAAAATAATCATGCCAGATGTCTCCTTACATCCAGAAAAAGAGCCTCCCTGGTGGCCATTTTGTTTTTATTCTTTTTTTTTTCCATATCACTTTTAAGTGAAAACATTTCGAGGCCTTTAGAAATGCTAAATCTCATGTCAAGATTTTGTGTATGCAAATACGAGTCCTCTCATGTCAGTCAAGTTTTACAGCATTACCAGATTTATTCATTACTGCTGTTTGTAGTGGAACTTGTCAGAAGAGAAACCAAAATGCCTCTTTTGTTGAAAATTGAGTAAAAATAAACCGGACTGCAGGCGGATGAATGTACAGCAAACAAATTAGTTTAAAGTTGTGGTAACTTTAAGAGGCTGTACATTTTCATTACAGAGGGGCGTTGTTTACGGTGGCCGAGAGGTGCAGAACAAATCACAATTCTGAAAACAAAATAACAAATTACAAACGCAAATGCAAGTCTACAAAACAAAATAACAATACAGAAAGCACAACAACAAGTCAGAAAACACAATGACAAAATTCGAAAACAAAATAACAAGTCAGAAAACACAACGACAATTCAGACAAACCGGAAAAGGTAGGTATAGTTTGAGACAGTGCCATTGGTTTGGGATTACTCACCGCTGACTGGACGAGACATCTGTCAATCAACGTATACAGGAAGAACCAGCCGAAGAACAGCAGAGTCCTGGTAGAAAGTTTGGAGATGGTATTAAAGTACCTCAGTTATAAATGTATGTCTGAATTGCCCCCCCCCCCCCCCCCCCGTACTATGGAATAAAAAATACGTGGTTCTATAATTGTCTAACTATTGTCTAGTTAAAAGTGGTTGTACCCATTCAGCTCCAGTGACGCAATGGTAAGCGTGTGCCCTTGACTTTTTGACGCGATCGATCAGGGGTTCGATCCCACCTTTTGCCTAACTTTTCAAATCTCGTATCACATCGTAAAGGCATTTATTTTCAATAAAAATTAAGGAAATAATAAAAAAGTTTAAAATAAAGTATCGGGTAGGGTTAGGGTAGGTGTAGGGAGGGCTTTATTGTACCAATAAGGTGGCATTCATTTAATAATTAAAATTATAATTTACACTCAATACGTTATTATTGCATACTATTTTACTACAATACTGAGGTGCAGATAATATCCACTATTTGCAATAAGTATTATGAATAGCAGAAAATCTTGCTATTTTTAACATAGTGTAAATAGGTATTTGCATTTAGTGTAAATAGCATATTGCTAAAAATACTGCTATTTTCACTTAGTGTAAATAGAATCCATTGCTAATACGAGATTTGAAAAGGGAGGGGAAAAAAAATTGGCAAAAGGTGGGATCGAACCCGGGTCGATCGCGTCAAAAAGCCAAGGGCAAGCGCTTATCCATCTGCGCCACTGGAGCTGATATTTTACAGCCACTTTTAACTAAATATAAATAGACACCCCGTATTTTTTTATTCCATAGTAAGGGCAATTCATACAATACATTTAAACTGAGGTACTTTAATACCATCTCCGAACTTTCTACCAGGACTCTGCTGTTCTTCGGCTGGTTCTTCCTGTATACGTTGATTGACAGATGTCTCGTCCAGTCAGCGGTGAGTAATCCCAAACCAATGGCGCTGTCTCAAACTATACCTACCTTTTCCGGTTTGTCTGAATTGTCGTTGTGTTTTCTGACTTGTTAATTTGTTTTCGGATTTGTCGTTGTGTTTTCTGACTTGTTATTTTGTTTTCAAATTTGTCATTGTGTTTTCTGACTTGTTATAATGTTTTCTGAATTGTTGTTGTGTTTTCTGACTTGTTAATTTGTTTGTCTGATTTGTCTTTGTGTTTTCTGAATTGTTATTTTGTTTTCAGAATTGTGATTTGTTCTGCACCTCTCGGCCACCGTACGTTGTTGCTTCTGTCACATTGTTAAATTAACTAATACGCTTATACTAGACTTTTCATCTTTGATTTATAATTGAAGGCTGTACAATTAACTGCTTTAAATATTTTAATGGTCAGTACTACATAGAATAACTAAGTTTCATTTTTTTTATATATATTTTATATTTTACTTTTGAATCCCTGAAATAATGATTAATGTGATGTAGAGTTTAAGGACATCCTATTAAAGAAATGTTCCATGTTTAATACAAGTTTGTTTCAATCGATAGTAGTTGAGCATAACATTTACTACCACAAAAAAAAGCACTTTCAATGGAAGTAAACAGAACCATACGTGAAGCTTAAAAATGTATATTATTTGAGCCGTATCGTTGTTTGTGTAATTTTTAAGGTTATTTTAGGGTTTTATGTTGAAATGAACTGAAATTAACATTTCTCATCAAATTTTGTCCCCTCAGTTTTTTAATTTAATTATTTACAACATCTTGAGAAAAACATCTTCGAAGTTGATACTTAAATGTAATCTATCTGAGGTGTCCATGAAGTATCTTGAATAAAGTTTAATATAAATTTACATAGTTTACATAGGTCACAATTTTTCACACTAAAATCATTGTGCATATTGTTTATGTACTGTGGCTATAGTGCTAAAATATTGAGTAATTTAAGTTTTACCGATTTACCCCACTCACTTCCATTGTAAGTGGCTCACTGTGACTGAGATTTTTTTTTTTAAGTAAAGGAGGGATGTAATATATAAGACATTTAAAGCCCTGAACAATAGAAATAAGTGTCAAGGAAACCTGACAACTTTTTCTACAGAGCGCAGATTCCTCAGCTGACCCTCCACTCGCAACTATCATAGCCTTAGTGGGAAAATAAAGACACATGTCTCGTCACCCCATGCATGAGAGTGCTACAGTGTTTGTGGGATGAGTGTTTTCAGCTTTAATGAGCTTGGCAGGAATGCTCTGTCTCCCACATGTCTCAGGCAGGGAGGGGGCCATCTTATTGTTGCCACATGTTGAGGTCCTTCTCCAAGCGGTTCCTCCAGTCTGGTGTGGTCAACCAGTTCAAAGCAGCACGGCTCATTTGTTACACAACTTTATGTAACAAGGAGCTGAAGCCCTGGTGCGTCTGAGAGGAAAAAGGAGGGTAGCAACCAAGGAATATCTACACTCATCCTTCGTCCTTCTCCCTCTTTAATGTTAAACAAGACCTGGACCTTTCACTTGTAGCCTCTGGTTTATCTGTTTTAGATGAATATGTTAAATCCAGTGCCCCATTGCCACATTTTCCAGGCAGCTCAGTAGTAATTTTCTCCCTTTTTTATTCATGGAAGCCCTTTTAGGAGGGTTTTAAACTCCAGTAATAGCACTTAAGTCGCTCTAAGAGATGAAAACTCTGCACACCGCACTTGATCATTGTCGTGGTGGAAGCAGAGCGCCGTGCCACATATGGCAACAATCTGCCACACTAATCCAACCAGAGATTAGACGACTTCGGGTTCAGGCTCCCTAGATCATGCACACTCCATCACATCTTCTATGCACCATTTTTATGAGAAGAACATAGCCAGCAGTCTTAAGTGGTAGCTGACAGAATCATTTGCCAGTGGTGGGAAATCTACCTCCAGCAGTGTCATCTTTGGCCCAACAGCATGAGTAACAACAGTTGTTGATTTGCAGGGTGCTGTAATTTAAGACCACATGGGATTAAGCTTGGAAAAAAGTGACTATGAGAGTTTGATCTCTCAGTTTTAAAAGTGAATTATTGGCACTGTGGATTGTAATCGTTTTTCACCTGACAGAAAATAAAAATCATAGATATCATAAAAGTTATTTAATATCTCAATTATTTCTCATAGGCAGCAGTGAGAATAAATGGAGCGATGGTTCTGCTTTTTAGATCTTTCTCCAAGAAAAAGACCCCAGTTATCTCAGAAAAAAATGTCAACGTCTCAACCTGTGATCATCGAAATGTGTGCAATCAAAAGTAAATTTCTTTAGGAACATTTAATGCTTATCAAATTCTTCCAAAAACTATTTATTTATTTAGTTAGCTAGTTAGTTAGTTGGCTTCTTGGTTTACAATCACTCTCTCTCTCTCTCTCTCCCTCTCTCTCTCTCTCTCTCTCTGGCCACGTTCACACAGCACCAGAATACTGTTGTCAGTCCTTTATTTGAGTCCTTAATATGGTTATTTTCACACACAGTACTTATATTTTCAGGCATGACAACCGCATTCTGTAACAACACTTTAAAAATTTAAGTTGCCTATACACTACCAGTCAAAAGTCAAAAGATTTTTTAAAGTTTTTTTAAAGAAGTCTCTTCTGTTCACCAAGCCTGCATTTATTTGATCTAAAGTACAGCAAAACAGTAAAATTTTGAAATAGTTTTTACTATTTAAAATAACTGTTTTCTATTTGAATATATTTTAAAATGTAATGTGATTTCAAAGCTTTTTTTTTTGCATCATTACTCTAGCATCATTCTGATATTCTGATTTGCTGCTCAAAAAACATTTATTATTATTATGATGTTTATTATTATGTTGAAAACAGCTGAGTAGAAGTTTTTCATTTTTCTTTGATGAATGGAAAGTTGAGAAGAGCAGCAATTTATCTGAACTAGAAATCTTTTGTAACATTATAAATGATTTTACTGCCACTTTTGATCAATTTAAAATATCCTTGCTAAATACAAGTATTAATTTCTATAATTTCTTTCCAAAAAAAAAATGATATTGACTCTAAGCTTTTGAATGGTATAGTGTATAATGTTATAAAAGCTTTTTATTTCAGTTAAATGCTGATCTTTGGATCTTTCTAAGAATCCTGAAAAAATGTACTCAACTGTTTAAAATATTGATAATAATAATAATAATAAATAGATTTCGTGAGCAGCAAATCATCGATTAGAATGAGTTTCTGAAGGAATACTGTTACCCTGGAAGCCTGATAATTAGTTCTGAAAATTCCAGCTTGATCAGCGCAATCATTTTAACATATGTTCACATAGAAAAGAGTTATTTTAAATAATAAAAATATTTCACAACATTACTGCTTTTGCTGTACTTGGATCAAATAAATGCAGGCTTGGTGAGCAGAAGAGATTTCTTTATAAAACATTAAAAATCTTACTGTTCAAAAGCTGTTGACTGGTAGGTTATATAGATTACATAAATGTTATATATGTTATATATATATATATATAACATATATATATATATATATATATTATTATATAAGATACAGTATATATATAACATTTCTGTCCCCCTCACTTCTGAAATGATGCTACTACTCCCCTGGTACATAGTGTATAAGTGCATAGTGTATAGTGCGTAATTTGCGACGCAGTTTAAGACTAAATTAAAAATAGCTGACAAAATTAACACCACTTGACAGGGCCGGACTGGGACGTAATTTCAAGCCGGGAAATCTCACACTCATCCAGGCCACACAGAAAAAAAGGGGTCAAAATTGTACCTTTTGGGGTACAACAACTTGACACCGTAGCAGTACTCTTAAAAGGACATCTTTGTACCTTTTTTACCCCTAATAGGAACATATTAATACCTTAGAGTAGTAATTCGCACCCTTAAGGTACTAATTTTTTGGACTCTGTTACTGCACGTTCATACAGACAGCATTCGAGACGCTACTGTAAGCTGCTGTGTGAACAGGACATTTCGAGACTCACACCTGTAAGTAAATTGAACTGTCAGTTACAGTAACAAAAACTGTCAGTGTAAAGGTAGCCGCTCTCTATTTGGAATAATAAAGATTGTCTAATGTTTTTGAAAGAAGTCTCTTATGCTTACCAAGGCTGTATTTATTTGATCAAAACAGTAAAAACAGTAATATTGTAAAACTTTACTCCAATTTAGAATAACTGTTCCCTTTCAGTCGGTCACTCTCGACGTCACGTCGAATGACCGACGAATTGGGATCTCGCTTAGAGAGACCAATCTACTTCGAGTGTAAACTAAATGAGCCAATGCACATTGGCATGCGATTATTGCATCCAGCTGCCGCTGATCACAGCGTGAGTATAAGTAGGCAGCAGATGCAGCGCATATTCAGCTTTTCGCTTCGGAGCAGAGCGATCACATCATTCTGCTCCTGACTACTCTACTGAGAGAAGAAGACTGAACGAGTTCAGCACACTCTTGGAGAGCTCTTCGTGTTGGTGGTACGGTGCTTCAGCGGTGGTGGTTTCCGTGTCGAGTGGGTTGCAAACATCAGGCTGCACTACCCCCTGTTTGTGTTGCAGGTGATCATCTCCCCTGTGCGCCTCAGCACGCTAAAATAGTTTTTTCCCTAAAAGAGCAATTTCGGGAGCGTCTTTCTAAAGACGACGTTGCTTTGCAAACTTGACGTTACGTCTTTATAAAAACGATGTGGGTTTTGCTATAGACAACGTATCACCCGGGCGTTTCTGGATGCGGTCGTTACCTGGCGCTGGGTGATGGTCATGATCGCTGCCTCACGTGCCTGGGCATGTAGCACACTGAGGTGGCGTTTTGTGGATGAGTCATCTTCTCATTGGGGGAAGATGATCATCTCAGAGTCGCGGGCCAAGCTCCGTTTCCTCAAGGGCGGAGTTCCGTTGCCTCTGCCTCAATCTAGTTCTCCTCATGGCAGCAGCCAGGCGGGGGCTACTTCAGGCAGTAGCGCGGACAGGGAAGCGGTCTTGAGCCTCTTTTGCTGCAATCCACCAGAATCAACTAAAAAACGGCGGGCCCCACACCCACCAAAGCCTGTGGGCCCAGCTCGTATTCCTCCTCCTGTGAGAGCTCTCCGGCCACTGCCACAATGCTAGGGCCCAAACCCTCCTCCATCTGCTGTTGGTGAACCAAAAACAACTGATAACAGTTCTCAGTGATATGTGTCGGGTCCCCGCTATAATAGCAGCAACATTCACAAATGTTTACAGAACAAGCGGGAACCCAGTGTGCCTGTAGTTTTCTCTATTTCTTTTTTATCACGTGATAGAAAGTCTAAGGCCTTCTTAAGCCGTACGGCTGACTTATCTAATCTGCGGCCTGTTATGCTTCAAACTAATATTGCTGTTGAGACAAAATCCAATGCCATCAAGTTAGTATTTTTAAACATTCGCTCACTAAAAATAAATCATTTCTAATCAATGACTTAATAACCACAAACAACCTGGATTTTATGTTTCTAAAAGAAACATGGCTAGAAAACAGCTGCAGTGCAACGGTCCTCAATGAAACAGCCCCTCCTAACTTTACTTTCATGAGTGTTTGCAGGACTGTTAGGAGAGGTGGAGGTGTAGCTGCTCTATTAAAGATGTCTATCAATGCAAGCAAGTGTCATTTGGTCAGTACTTGTCTTTTGAATATCTAGGTATTGTGTTGAAGGTTCTCCACGCATTCTGTTTATCATTATTTACAGGCCTCCAGAATACTCTCCATCCTTTGTTGAAGAGTTCACAGAAATGTTATTAATAATTTCCTCAGAGTTTGACTGTTTTGCTATTGCAGGGGATTTTAATATTCACATAGATAATGCAGAAAACAAAACTACAAAAGAAATTATAACTGTTTTAAATACTTTTGACCTGATTCAGCATGTGCATGAACCCACACACAATCGGGGACATACTCTAGATTTACTCGTCAGTAGAGGTCTAAACATTTCATCCACTGTTATTAAGGACGTAGCACTATCTGGTCACTTCTGTATTTTCTTTGATATATTGATCGCTGTTACCACTAAATCTGGATCGGTCTCAGTCAGAAAGAGATGCATTAACGAAACACTAGTGTGCTATTTATGGAGGCTATATCTTTAAAACCAAGCATTTCTGCAGACTCTGTTGATCTTCTCCTTGATTCCTTAACTCAAAAGTTAAAAATGTTATTGATGACATTGCTCCTATGAAAGTCAGCAGGAAGACTGGGGCAACAGAATCAGCTTGGAGAAAATCACCAGCAGTTCAAGATGTATGAAAAATACAATGCAGAAAAAAGCTGAGGCGGAGGGGCGGAAGACGAAACTTTGAAATACACTATAGCATCTCTAAAGACCGCCTTCGTACTTTCAATTGGAACTATGCCTAAAAAAAAGCTAGACAGTCATTCTTCTCAAACTTTATAAACAGTAACTTAAACAACACTTGCATTCTTTTTGCTACTGTTGAGAGACTGATAAACCCCCCAAATCAGATTGCCAGTGATATGCTCTCCGACAGCAAATGCAATGATTTTGCTTCCTTCTTTTCTGAGAAGATCAATATTATCAGGAAGGCGATTAGCACATCCCCGAGTTATGCAGAGGTTAGACATATTCGTCCACAATATCAAAAAGAAGATACTATTTCTGCTTTTGAAGAAATTGATAGCAAAATTTTTGGAAGAATAGTACAGCACCTTAAATCGTTAAAAAAAAATCAACATGCTATCTTGACACACTTCCCACATATTTTTTTTAAAGGGTGCTTAACTGTTTGGAAGCAGATCCCTTAGAAGTGGTGAACGCTCTCACTTCTTCCTTTCTGGGACTTTTCCAACTCCCTGAAAACTGCAGTTGTTAAGCCCCTTCTGAAAAAGAGCATCTTGATAACACCATATTGAGCCACTATAGACCAATATCAAATCTTCCTTTTATATGAAAGATTATTGAAAAGGTAGTCTTTAAGCAGCTGAACAAATACTTAAACTCAAAAGGATACCTGGACAATTTTCAATCTGGTTTTCGACCGCATCACAGCACAGAGACAGCGCTCATTAAGATAATAAATGATATTTGCTTTAATTCTGATTCTGGCAAAATATTAGTGCTGTTACTACTAGATCTCAGTGCTGCGTTTGATACTGTCGATCATAACATACTACTAGAGAGACTGGAAAACTTGGTTGGGCTTTCTGGCATGGTAATTAAATGGTTCAGGTCATACTTAGAAGGGAGAGGTTATTATGTGAGTATAGGAGAGCATTAGTCTAAGTGGACGTCCATGACATGCGGCGTCCCACAAGGCTCAATTCTTGCACCAGATAGTTGTTTTTCCACTTGTTTAGCCTGTATATGCCTCCACTAAGTCAAATAATGAGAAAGAACCAAATCGCCTATCACAGCTATGGTGATGATACCCAGATTTACCTAGCCTTATCTCCAAATGACTACAGCCCCATTGACTCCCTCTGCCAATGCATTGATGAAATTAACAGTTGGATGTTTAAGAGCTTTCTTCAGTTAAACAAAGAAAAAAACCGAAGTCATTGCATTTGGAAACATAGATGAAGTTCTCAAGGTGAATGCATACCTTTTGACTCTAGGGGTCTAACAACTAAAATTCAAGTCAGGAATCTTGGTGTGATTCTAGAGTCAGACCTTATTTTCAGTAGTCATGTCAAAGCTGTAACTAATCAGCATACTATCATCTCAAAAACATTGCAAGAATTAGAGGTTTTGTTTTCAGTCAAGACTTGGAGAAACTTGTTCATGCCTTTATCACCAGCAGGGTGGACTATTGTAATGGTCTCCTCACCGGCCTTCCCAAGAAGACCATTAGCCAGCTGCAGCTCATCCAGAACGCTGCAGCCAGAATTCTGACTAGAACCAGAAAAACTGAGCATATCACACCCAGTCCTCAGGTCCTTACACTGGCTTCCATTTATATTTAGGATTGATTTTAAAGTATTTTTACTCGTTTATAAATCACTCAATGGCATAGAACCTAAATACATTGCAGATATTGTCACTGAATATAAACCTAACAGACCACTCAGATCATTAGGATCGAGTCAGTTAGAAATACCAAGGGTTCACACAAAACAAGGGGAATGTGCTTTTAGTTATTATGCCACCCGCAGTTGGAATCAGCTTCCAGAAGAGATCAGATGTGCTAAAACATTAGTCACATTTAAATGCAGACTCAAAACTCAGCTGTTTACTGTGCATTTATTGAATGAGCACTGTGCGATGTTCGAACTGATTGCACTATATTATATGTAAAATCGTCTTCTTATTCCATTTTTAACTGTCTTAAATTCATTTTAAATAATTTTAAATCAAGTTTTTAAATTCCTTGTTTTATTGTTGTGATTATTGTTTTTTATTTTATTTTATGTAAAGCACTTTGAATTACCATTGTGTATGAAATGTACTATACAAATAAACTTGCCTTGCCTTGCCTTGCCTTGCAACCAATTGAGCTGCCAATGGAATGTGCTGAGCCCTCTAGGAGCGTTCAAGCCGTATCCTTTGGCGCTCCTCCCAACGACCAGATGTCGATCGCTGCATCGGAGGGTGAGCCAGAGCTTTCTGGAGAGGAAGATTCGGTTGCGCTGCTCTCCTCCGAGACTGTAGCAATTCCTGAACCTGAATCGATCCGGAAATACGGCTCTGCTTTCCCGTGCCGCTGTATGGGTAGGGCTCGATGGGACTTCCGACCGTGTCCGAGCCCTCAGGGTTGGACGATTGGTTCTTTGGGGTGGTCCACGCTTGGTGCCTTTCTTGCCGGAAGTGCATGAGGGGCTCACCAGGTCATGGACGGAACCTTTTACTGCCGGAAACCTATCTGCTGGTTCCTCCTCCCTCACCACCCTTGACGGTGGTGCAGCTAGGGGGTTACAAGGGTCCCCCCAGTGGAGCGGTCGGTTGCGATGCAAGTGTGTCCTAATACCGCCTCCACCCGGCAGGGAGAACCGTGCCCCCCCTCCCGGGTCTGTAGACCGGCCAGACCGGCCTTTTCAGCGACACGGTGGAGAACTTCGCCCAGCAATTCTCCGCTGCCCAAATGGAGACTGAGGCCATCAGGTACATCCTGCCTCGGCGTGCAGCTTCTGCCGTCGCCGAGGGCGGCCCCCTGCCATCGCCCCTGCTCCCACGGCCTCAGCAAACCTGCGCCATGGAGCCGGTCGCAAGGCAGCCGCCCCGCCCGTCCAGGCCCCCGCCAAACCTGGTGGCAAGCGAAAGAGCAAGAGGCCCTGAGACGGGCAACCCAGAGGTGGAAGGACCTGCTCTTCTGGAGATATTGAACACACCACTCCCTCCCCCGGAGGAGGACCGGGCGGAGAATCTTTTTTCATCTTTTTCCGCCACTGACCTTTCGGGCGGTGGTATCCAAATACTCGACAAAAGAGCAATTTCCTCTATCTCTGGGTCCCCAGAGACGATCCAGTGTCGTATCACACTCACCCTCCTCTCTCGCCAGTGAGCAGCAGTGGGCGGATCGGGAGAACGAACCAACAAACTACCCATGCACCCTCTGCTCGAACGCAGGTCAGTGTTACACACACTCAGACCCCGCCTCGGACCGGCTACGAGACGCCCGGGCCGGGTCCCTGCATTCTTCCTCGCTGCCCCACTGCGGGTACGCCTGTAGTTCCATTGGTACCACTTGCGCGGTGTCTGGGAGCCTGGCTTGAGTTACCCAGCCCGTCTCGATGGCTCCGTCGAACCGTCAGGCTCAGCTATGCGATTCAGTTCGCCCTGCGCCCTCCCAAGTTCAGGGGCATCCACTTTACTTCAGTGAAAGCAGCAGATGCACCTGTCTTGCGTGCAGAGATCGCAGTCATACTGGCGAAGGATGCGATAGAGACAGTCCCCTCCAGAACAATCTTGGATCTGCGTGTCTTGAACCGGGCCCTTCACTGGTTACCGTTCAAGATGTTGACGCAGGAACGCATCTTCGGGTGCATCCGTCCCCAAGATAGGTTTGCAGTGATCGACCTGAAGGACGAGTACTTCATGTGTCGACCCTTCCGCACCACAGACCATTGCTGCATTTTGTGTCTGTAGGACGAGCATATCAGTATGAGGTCCTGCCCTCCGGGCTGTCCCTGTCGCCCCAGGTCTTCACGTAAGTTGCGGAGGCATCCCTTGTTCCTCTGAGAGAACAGGGCATTCGCATTCTCAACTACCTCGACAACTGGCTCATACTACAGCTTCGGGATCAGTTGTGCGAACACAGGGACTTGGTGCTCTTGCACCTCAGCCAGTTGGGCCTTCGGTACAACTGGGAAAAGAACAAACTCTCCCCGACGCAGATTATCTCTTTTCTCTGTATGGAGTTGGTCTCGGTCAAACAGACAGCATACCTCACGCAGGAACGTGCTCAGTCAGTGCTGAACTGATGGAATACATTCAAGAGCATGATGGCGGTCCCACACGCGCCTTGGAGACCACTTCAGCACTTGCTCCATGGCTGAGTCCCGAGGTGGGTGTGGCAACGCGGCACCTTCCGAGTCCAAGTTACACCGGCCTGCCGCCAAAACCTTCACCCCCCCGTTCACACAGATAGCCTCAACCACTGGCTGGGGGGCCACGTACAACGGACTTGCAGTGTCAGGGGTTTGGATGGGGCCCCAACTGCACTGGCACATCAACTGCCTCGAGTTGCTTGCAGTGCACCTTGCCCTGGGCTGTCTCAAAGGGCACTTATGAGGCAAGCATGTACTAGTCCGCACGGACAACACTGTTGTTGCGTACATCAACCGACAAGGTGATCTGCACTCCCGTCGCTTATCGCAACTCGCCCGCCACCTCCTCCTCTGGAGTCATAAGCATCTGAGGTCGCTTTGTGCTGTTCACATTCCTGGGTTGCTCAACCGGGCAGCAGACGAGCTGTCTCGAGCCACGCTTCCGGGAGAATGGCGACTCCATCCCCAGACGGTCCAGCTGATTTGGAGATGTTTTGGAGCCGCTCAGGTAGACCTGTTTGCCTCTCCAGAAACCTCTCACTGCCAGTTGTTCTTCTCCCTGACCGAGGGAACACTCGGCACAGACGCTGGCACACAGCTGGCCATGGGGCCTTCGCTAATATGCGTTTCTCCCAGTGAGCCTTCTTACACTGTGCAAGGGCAGGTAGAAATCAGGCAGGTCCTGTTAGCGGCGCCCTATTGGCCCACCCAGACCTGGTTCCCGGAACTAATGCTCCTCGTGACAGCCACTCCTTGAAGGGTCTACTGACTCAGAGACAGGGCACCCTTTGGCACCCGCGTCCAGACCTTTGGAAACTTCATGTCTGGTCCCTGGACGGGACACAGAGGTTCTGAGTGACCTACCCCAAGAGGTAGTCGACACCATCACTTCAGCGAGAGCACCGTCTACGAGACACGCTTACGCTTTGAAGTGGAACCTGTTCGCTGAGTGGTGTTCTTCTCACCGAGACCCCCGAAGATGCCCGATCAGAGTCGTGCTATCCTTTTTGCAGCAAGGGCTGGAGCGAAGGCTGTCTCCCTCCACCCTCAAAGTCTATGTCGCTGCAATCGCTGCTAACCACGACCCTGTAGAAGGGAAGTCACTGGGGATGCATGACCTGATCATCAGGTTCCTTAGGGGGGCGAGAAGGCTAAATCCTCCATGGCCCCCCTCTATACCCTCTTGGGACTTGACTCTAGTGCTCACAGCACTACAGCAGGGCCCATTTGAGCCTTTGCAGACAATCGAGCTGAAGTTTCTGTCAATGAAAACTCTTCTCCTGCTTGCACTGGCCTCCATCAAAAGGATAGGGGACCTGCAAATCGTTTTTTGTTCGACATGGCCCAATGTTCCCACTTCTCCCTTCAGGGATCAGGTGGTGAGCCTGCAAGCGCTGCTCCCTTCCCGTCGCCACAGCTCCTGTACCACTGCTGAGCGGCCAGGTCACCGGCTCAGCTCCTCAGCGAAAACCTGGAATATGCATTGCATCTGCTGCCTTCTTATACTCACGTTGTGGTCAGTGGCAGCTGGATGCAATAATCGAATGCCAATGTGCATTGTCTCATTTAGTTTACACTCGAAGTAGAATTGGTCTCTCTAAGCGAGATCCCCATTCGTCGGTCCTCCGACGTGACGTCTCCGTTGCTTGCTTAAATATTTTTTGGAAACTGTGATACATTTTTCATGATTCTTTGATGAACCAAAAGTTCAAAGAAACAGCATTTATTTGAAATATAAACTTTTGTGTAACATTATGTCGTTATTGTTAAATGTATTTTGATCACTTTAATTTGTCCTTGATAAATAAAAGTATCAATTTCCTTTTTCTTTTTTTTCTTTTTTTAAATCTTATTTATCCAAATTTTTTAAAGGTATCACAGTTTCCACAAACATATTAAGCAGCAAAACTGTTTTCACATGAATAATTATAAGAAATGTTTCTTGAGCAGCGAATCAGCAGATTAGAATGATTTCTGAAGGTTCATGAGACACTGAAGACTTTAAAAAAGCTTTATTAAATCTTATTAAGTCTTAATTATTTCAACTTTTGCTGTTCGTATTATTATTATTATTATTATTATTATTATTAGGAACTATATATCCTAATAGTAAAGGAACTATGGCACTACTGTTCGTGCTTCAGAAATCCTTATTATTAGCGACACTGGTGGCTATTTAGTGAACTGCAGCAACTTACTGCTCGTGCTCGTGCTCGCAGTTTTTTTTTTTCGTTCTTCGCTTAGAAATAAAAAGAAGATGGAAATATTTTTGCAGCGATATACTGTTAACAAACATCCAGATGCCGCCAACGCTGCTAAGAGCAACATTTAGATAAATGTGTAAATGTATAGTGCGCACTTTCCACTCAATAACAAAATAAACACACAACAAAAATGCCAGCAGTGAGAAAGCAGCAGTTAAGAAAGCATCTGATGTGGATGTGTTTGCGCCAGCTGATGTCAACAGATGAGGTAATGAAAAATTACATTGTTATGAGATTATAACGTATATATGAGACTATAGTCTAGATCTGGCTTTGTGAAACTATAGTTTGGATTAATCCCCTTTCTTTACATTACACTTTGAAGTTACAGTACAGAATGGCTCTTTCAGCATTATCCTTAACATTGTAAGCATTCATTTATTGTGTAAGGCTCTCAGGAGAGAGCCTTATAATTACATATATTCTTACATATAGTCTAATTAACATCTGATGCAAAGTTGATCCTTTAAAGAGGTGGTTGATTGCAATTTCACTTTTTTAATGTTAGCTAGTGTGTAATGTTGCTGTTTGAGCATAAACAATATCTGCAAAGTTACTAAGCTGAAAGTTCAATGCAAACAGAGATATCGTCTTTTAAAATTCTGGCAGTGTAATGCCTACAAAAACGGCTGGTAGGGACTTCAACGAGTTACTTCCCGGGTTCATGACATAACAAACCCAGATAAACCCTGCCCTCTGGAAACGGCAGCAAAGGGGGTGAGGCCATGCTGCACTGCTTTAGAGAAGAGGAAGAGAAAACTAGAAGCGCAAGTAAAATCTATTCATATATGAATCACGATTCTGTCTTCTAAGGATTCTAATGGATTCACAAGTTTCAAAATCAATGTTCTAAAGCAGCGGTTCTTAATACAGTTCCTCGCGTCCCCTGCTCTGCACAAGCTCTGCATCTCTCTCTCTCTCTGTTTCTCTCTCTCTCTCTCTGTCTCTTTCAGCTCAGCTCCAACAATGAACTGTTCCAATTATACACTTATTTTCACATAGCTACACTCTCAGAAATAAAAGTACAGCAGCTGTCACTGGGGTGGTAACTTTTCAAAAGGTACACTTTTGTACCTAAAGGGTCCATATTGGTACCTTAAAGGTACATATTGGTACTTAAAGTGTACATATTAGAACCTAATAGTTACAAAAGTGTACCTTTTGAAAAGGTATTGCCTCAGTGACAGCTGTTGTACCTTTATTTCTGAGAGTGTTTGAGAAGCGTTAAACCTGGTTTAAACATGGCGTGCAGTTGCCATACTGTATTATAGCTTTAATCAGGATAAAACTGTATTTTTAAAAGCTAACATAAGCAGTAGCATATTCAAATAACAGCATATCTAAAAGTATGCGACAACAACAAACAAAAAACATAGGCTACCATTAAAAACAGTGCTTTCACAGGTTCTGCACGATCCTCTTCAATAATATCCTCTGCTTCTCAATCGGGCTCAAACTGATAAGCTATATTAACAACGCCATTGTTTACAATACAACCGGAGCACATGCTGCTGAGGTGAGGGGCTGGATGTTTAGACTCACACTAGAGGCGGTTTAGCCAATCACAACACACCGGGCCAGCTAACCAATCAGAGCCCATCACCTATTTCTGAGGGAGGGGCTTCATAAAAGCAGGAAAT
This sequence comes from Sinocyclocheilus anophthalmus, assembly GCA_018155175.1. Classification (NCBI taxonomy): domain Eukaryota; kingdom Metazoa; phylum Chordata; class Actinopteri; order Cypriniformes; family Cyprinidae; genus Sinocyclocheilus; species Sinocyclocheilus anophthalmus. Next base: position 63,837 of record JADLZN010005034.1, on the reverse strand, counting down.
GATCAGCGTGTTTCTCAGAGAAGGGACAGAGCGGTGTGGAATAAAGGTAAATTATGTGAAAAATAATGTGTTTTTTTAAAACGAAGCATTAACACATGTTAGACTGCACACCATAAACACAATCAAGCCTAGAAAAAAAACAGTGAACCACCCCTTTAATGAAAAGTTGATAGTTAAAAATAATGAGTTCTGTCTTTCTATCTATCTTGATGAGTTATAAGTTAACTCAAAACCATCACACTGTTCTCACACTGCATCACTTTAGCCCTCCGTTCATCCATCAGCCAGTGTGTCTGCCCTGGGCCAAAGCACTCAGGGAGTCCTCAGCGCCTCTAATTTGGGCCGCCCCTGGGGGCTCCAAGCTCTGGCTAGCTGGGGCATATGCAATAATCTCCTTTTTACCGTTTAGAGGCTAATTTGGTAACATTACACTTGCCTCTGTGAACCATCGCTTTGGCATGGTGTGGTTTGTGAGGCTTTTCCCTTTCTCTATCTCCTCATTTTTTTTCATCCATTGGTAAGTTTTGTAATGAGATTACCCCAAAGCCTCGCTCTCCTTTGTGTCACCCAGTATACTCTGAGATCCGGGATCAACCGAATCAAAGCGAGGAGTTCAAATCGGCACAAGATGCAGCCCAGCCGACCTCGATTCGGCAAAACCCCCCTGCCGTCCAGACCCCCACACCGCATGTGACTTGGACAACCTTGTTTGCTATCACACATGACATTGTGTGCGAGCTTTGCATAGGAAATGTCTTTGTCTTCTCTGTTGTGTGTGCGCTCCGGGATGCTTCTTGCTTCTGTCTTTATCATGGCGCCTGGTCTATATTTATTGTCTACATTTTAGTTATTTTCCACAAACTTTATTTTGTGCAAAAAATGGGTCAAATATTAAAATAGAATGACAAGACAACAGTTCACTGCTTTGTCTGCTTCAGCTGTGGTAAAACCCAGCATTTCCCTTTCTGTTTCTTTTTGATGGTAATATTGGATTACATACCGCAAGTTTTGAGAGCTAGACAATGCTAAACAGCTCTTTATAGACGACTGTGTACATGACTGATTCCAATAAAACTTTGAGCCACACACCCAAAACAGCCCATCTACAACCGCTCTCTTTGTTCTTCTAATTTGCCCCAACCCTAATGGCCTTGTGACTACAGACGGTGCAGCACAGGAAAAATGATACAAAAGGAGAAAAAAATAAGTGAAAAAAGAGGGAGAAAGCTTCACAAGACAAAAAAAGTCTCCATTCCCAGAACATTGCCCATGATTCTCTCGCTGAACACATCAAGAAATAACATGTCAATATTTTGCCCCTCTCCACAAAATATGATTTTGATTAAAGTTGTAAAGGGTTAGGGTCATAGAGAGGGTGAGGATTAGCATTATAGGCTGTGTCTGGGGTTACCATAACAGTCTGGCTAGTGGGACTAGTAATAACAACAGTAGTAATAATAATCACAGACTAATTGATTGAACTTTGTGTGCATCCTAGCCAGAGAGTAGATATTTTAACAAGCCTAGAGCTCCCCTTGAAGTCTGTAGAATTAAAGCTAATATAATGAGGGACGCTTAGAGCACTTGTTTTTAAGGATGAGGTACTGATGATCATGGCAATTGCTTGTTGAATACCTTTTGTTTGGTATAGTAATGAGTAGCACAGAAGAAATATTTGAACTCATTTTCCCCCCAAGAGTCTGAGAACTATGCGGCCAGTCATAAATCTTGGAAAAGATGTTGTTAGTGATGTTAGTGAAGGAAAATATTTATATACCTGATTTTCTTTTCTTAAAGTGCTGCTGCATTCTGTATGAGATTTTAAATTTTTTTTTGGTGAAGGACAACTGAATATTTCATTAAGAGACAGTTCACTCAAAAATGTTAATTCTTGGTAACTCTATAAGGGACCAGTTTAGGGACCAATTCTCACTATTATTAACTAGTTGCTTATTAGCATACATATTACTCGCATATTGTGTTTAATAGTACTTATAAAGCACATATTAATGCGATTCTGCATGACAATATTTGAGATCCCTTAAACCTAAACCCTATACCTATACTTCACAACTATCATATTAACTATTATTAAGCAGCAAATTAGGAGTTTATTGAGGTAAAAGTTGTAGTTAATAGTCTCTTATTTACTCACTCTCACGTTGTTCCAAACCTTTATGACTTTATTTTCCAGAACAAATAGGAAGATATTTTTAATTGTCATTTATTTATTATTTATTTATTTGACAGTGCAATGAAAGTCAGTGGGGTCCAATATAATGCAGTGTTCCTTGACAGCTCACACATTCTTCAAAATATCATTTTTTTCAATGTCTATTCAGCAGAAGTAAGAAGATCATACAGGTTTGGAACAACATGAAGGTGAGTAAATAATGACAGAATTCTAATTTTTGTTGTGAACTACCCCTTTAACATGGCGGACATAGATTTTACAATAATACAGTGTATACTGAATGCCCTTAAAATGCAAATGTGTGCCATGAAGGTTTCACTCTACTTTTTGCACTGGTTTCCTCAATGTCAATCACAACAGCTTATTTATAGCACAAATCATCCATCTTACTCGTAGCAAAGAATGTGCAGCTCTCTACACTGGCTGTAGCCTCTCGGAGAGAGAGGTAGGCTATGTTTGAAGAGTGCTTTTGTCACGCTGAGGAAAATCATGTTTGAAGTCTGGCCCCTGTCTTTCACACTTCTGATAAAACCGTCGGGTTTAGCGTGTCTTCCGTGCAAAGCCCATGTCCTCCCCCTTTGTTTGACGCTCTCTTCCCCTTGCTTGCGCTCCCCCTGGCTCCCCTTTATTGTCTGCTCGCCTGTCACCATGCCCACATTACACTGTGTGGAGAATGGGCCCAAAGCTTTATCCCCGAGGCTTCATGGGAGATGTAGTTGAGGGAATAGTTTTGTGGGGGTTTTTCTTCAATTTTTTGTGTTTGGCCCTAGCTATAGGTTCTTTGTACATTTTGTCTTTTCAGGGTAGATTTTAGTCAATCAATTAAAAATGAAAACCATATATTGTGAAGAAGAAAAAGGCAGTTATGTACAATAAGATTTTTATGATGAACTGATCTAATTATTTTAAATACATTTATAATAAATTACATTATATTTTCATATACTTATATGCCAAATATTCAGCATTTTGCTTCAAATGTCACAGTTTTCCCTCACATTTTCTCCTCCATTGTTAGTTATACAGCCATGTCTCTTAAACACTCCACGCATATGCATGCACAGTATCGTATCAATTGAATATCTCAAACATTTTCAGAATAGCAAATATTTAAACAGGCTGGACAAACAAGTGACCAGAGGGATTGTATTAGAGGGGATGTTTCGCATAGTGTCCTATCATTTTCATATTGAATGGGTATGCATGAACCATATGATCCCGGCATAAAGAGGGTGCCTGAACCTAGTCTCTTAAACTGTAGCAGGCATATATTACCAGGCTTAGAGCTTGGCAAGCCCTGCGTTTCCCAAAATAGATTTTCAACAATACTCCACGAGGTTGCATTAAATAAATCTGCACTCGGCTAATCCCAAAAGCAGTTCATATGTTGTGGAGATACTCTCGCGCAGGACAAAGGCAGACACTCCGCTTGTCGCGCCTTCGTTGAGGGACAGACACATTTAAATACTGATATTTAGAGAAGGGGGGTGGATGGGGCGCAAAAAAAATCCTCTTTTTAATGTGACACAGAATTCGGCTAAAAAAGCGAGAAAGAAAATCTCCATCAATGTGCTTCAGTGTCGCACAGCAAAGCAGATTTGTTATATCAACCTATCTCCCTCCCTCTTGCTTTTCCTCTCTTTTTCTGCTGCAGTCTATTTTTTTATCTAGACCCAAACACTTGCAGGAGGGGCCATTTCAAACATGTTGTAGATAACTGTTAATCACATTACTGTTTTCCCACTTCCGTAAAACACCATAAATAGCGTACTGAGGTTCATCCCCTTCTTTTTTCCCCATTGAGAGAAAATTATGGTTGATGAATTGCTTCTGCCATGCATGTAGGCTAATGAAAGCCTGGCTCCTGGGCTTTCCTCAACAAAGGCTCACGATTTTTCCACTTTCCACTAAAATAAGAACCTGTTCCACTTTTAATTAATGGTTATACTCTTCTTCATTCAAAGGCTATGGCAGACTTTTAAATTGATTTCGGAGGTGAGCTTGCTCATTAGCATGGGGAAAAACAAAAGCATTGTTCTAAGATTGCAGGGGAGTAATTTGAGCACACAGGTTTACAAAAGCTTTTAATTCTGATGTGATCTGCCAACCAAAATTACGTAACTCTACTAGGCGTAATTATAAATACACCAAACTCATATTGAGACAAATCATGTATCAGTATTCAGGAAGCTCTTCTGGGAGGTAATTATATAATACTGTATGAATATACTTAAAAGTTGTGATGAAACAGAAGTAGTGACAGATCTTTTCTTCTGTATTGTGATGTATATCCTAGAGTAACTGATTATAAAAAAAATAAAAATGTAGGCCAGGAACTTGGTTTGTATGGTCAGTTGTTGATTGGATGTTGAGATGTGGGTGGGGTTTAAGTGGACTAAATGATTGGACAAGTCTTGCATATGTCACCGGAGAGAAATCAGTCGTTTTCACTGAAAGATTCAGTTATGACATTTTAAATAATAATTACATGGTAAAAAAAAATCATATGCATGAATAAATCATTTACACTACAATGCTAGATAGAGTGAATTTTCATTTCATGACGACTTTAAGGCAAAGAATGACAAATCTGGGCTTGTTGCGTGGGTTATTAGCAAAACCTCCACCATAAAGTAATTCTAATCTGAGCAGACAGTCCCAGATAGAGCCTAACCACTCTTTAATGTGAATGACAACAGTGAAGGCAATCTTAGCATGCTTCTTAGACAGCTAGCATTGTGTTTGTTCATCGGTGTGACTGATGTTTGCTTTTGGATCAGTTGTCCACACTCGGCTAACAATTAGCATACATCTGCTGCAGACAGCATGCAGCCTTGCTTTATGTACACTGCTATCGAGACCCCTCGCAGGCAGCTCGGTGCAGTAGTGTGCAAACATGCGTCTGCTTGACTGGATGCTAGCCACCCTACCGAGTGACCCTGAAAGCAGAGTCAAGTGCACCAGGATTCTAATTGGTGAGCAATTATGCATGTCAACAATTTAATTACACAGTGTTTAGGTGGAACTTAGCCCTGATTACTGGCAACTTCACAGAATCCTGTTTAGACACCAATGACAAAACTCCATTTACCTTATCAAGCGCAGTTTAACCAGACCAATGAAATGCTATTTGGTTCCATATTCTTCTAGATTAGACTAATCTTGACATTTTTGACAATCCTGAATCAACTTTTTGTCTTTTAAAGTGATAGTTCACTAAAAAGTGAAAATTCTGTCATCATTTACTCATGTCATTCCAACCCTGTATGACTTTATTTATTCTGTTGAAAACAAAAGAAGATATTTTGTATAAGAGTAATGTTTTGTACCTCATTGGCTTTCATTGTATGAACAAAACAATTAAAACATTGTTCACAATAAATATTCAATATATCATACAGTTTTGGAATGACATGAGGGTGATTAAGACAGAATCAGAACAAGTGTAGAACAGATTTTTTTTTTGGGGTGAACATCCCTTTAAGTAAAACACAGTCATTCGTTAGTTCGTTGAGTAGTCTTAAACAATTTAATCTTTTTAAAATCAAAATGGTTGGGACCATTTTGATTTATCACAATCATTAAAAGCAGTCCATATATTTAAATATGCTTTGGAGAATCGCAAAGAGGCCGATAGGTGACCTGTGATCTGTTTTTATCAATGGAGCAATGGTCCCCCTTTAGGGTGTTCGCTGCAGGAGTGATCTGGCATTTGTAATATTAGCTGTCAGAATGAATATGTGCTGATGCTGAACAGACGCCATGCAGAAGCAGTGGCGGAAGTGGCACTTTAGCACTGTGGCTGATTTCATAGCGGTTAGTGCAAATCACCTAGCACTTAACGTTATTGCCCAGAAGGGCTAATGACGGCTTGACACCTTGTGTAAAATTTGTGATGTGCCACTTGCCAAGTTTATTATGATTTTTTTTCTTTTTAATTTGATAGCCCAGAGAACCTCAGTCACATATTATATGTGTCAGTGTGTAAAAAAAAAATTAGGCTGTTTGTTTGGAATAAAGTTCTAAGCTGTCGAATGGGAGTATTTAGGGGTTTACAGGGAAACGTTGGTGGCGTCCTCCCTAAACCCCCCAGTATACAGAGGCTTGGCATGCCACAGAAGCTGCTGTCGCCATGGTGTCGCACCATTTCAGCTCAATCAGTAGTGCCCTGTGCTTTGTATCGAACTGGATTCAGAAGAATGGAAGAATATAACTGGTTGGTTTATGAGTCACAATAATTACTGTATGTCGGACATTATGAATTATGATGAACAGAGAATTATAATTATAAAAGCTCACTTTACTTTTTTTATGTTCAAGGTCACAAAGATCCCAGTAATGCATGTGTAAAACAGAATAGAAATTATGAAATTAACTTCTAATTTTCCTTGGAAAATATTTTAATGGGTTACTCTGACTTAAACAAAACTCAAAAAAAAAAAAAAGTGACTGCATTTAAATATAGTAAAGATTTTTGTTTCAGGTCCATTTTGTAAGTATATGACTGGCATGAAATACACTAAATGTAGCAGATAAAATATTAATGGTTTGATTCAAAGAAGTCCAAAAATATGATTTAACAACACTGAAGCAACCGGAATACATTGGGTTTCACCAACAAAATTAATTTTATGGGTTGGATCAAGTAGAAGTATTTTCTTATGGTGTGAATTTGAACTGTAAAAAACTGCATTCATTCAACAGTCCAAACAGATGTATTTATTTTTTTTATGTCAGTTGAAGTGCATTATCAAGTTACATTTTTGTTTCTCAATTTTATTAGCTTACGAAAGGTCTTCAAGTATCAACCTCATACTTAACCTCTAGTTGTGTTCGGATTCATGTAACACTCGTGGGTATTCCCGGTCAAAAATGACCGGCCTACAAAACAATTGCCTATAAATCTCTCATTATGCTATATTATCACAAAATATTAGATTCAATATTTCTGTCAACTTGTTTTCTTTCATTTAGGACTGGTTTTGTGTTTCTATGTGCATCTGATTAATCATAGGCCTTATTTATCTGAGAGTAGGCACCTAATTTCTTGAGTGAAAAAAGCATTTTTTTATTTTTTATGAATAATTTTCACAATATAAGATAAAAAAATTACGAAAATTTGCACTGTTTATCACACTCGTGTGCTTTAATGTTTCATCAGGAAGTTTGCTTGGAAATGCTTTTATTTTGTAAAAAAAAAAATGGCACAAAATCACACTTGTGGTGTTCCACAGCCATTGAAAGTGAATGGGGAAGAATTAAAGTAAGAGAAACAACTAGTGACAAGGAGCATGTTGATTATGCTCACATTTGTACATGTGTGCTTGCAAAAATAAAGGGGCCTTGGACCTGTGCATGTAGCATTGAATAATCTCACTACCGCGCACACACACACCACCCACACCAAACATGTATACAAAACTATGTGGACAGGGGCGTAGCCAGCATTTCAGAAGTGGGGGGAGGGAAAGAAAGAATGTAATGTAATATATATACAGTATATATATATATAGAACCTTATAATTAAACATTTATGTAATATATCATATATATATATAACCTACCAGTCAAAAAGTTTTGAACAGTAAGATTTTGAATGTTTTTCAAAGAATCATTTTTTGCTCACCAAACCTGCATTTCTCTGATCTAAAATACAGCAATAAAATAATGTTGTGAAATATTTTAATATTTAAATCCAATGCCTTTGATTTGATATATTTAAAATGTAATTTATTGCTGTGAATAAAAGCTGAATTTTCAGCATAATACTCCAGGCTTCAGTGTCACGTGATCCTTCACAAATCATTCTAAAATGCTGATTTGGTGCTCAAGAACCTTTTCTTTTAGTATTATATCAATATTTCAACAGTTGCGTAAATTTTTTCAGGATGCTTTGATGAATAGAAAGATCCAAAGATTAGCATTTATCTGAAATAAAAAGCTTTTGTAACACATTATACACTATACCATTCAAAAGCTTAGAGTCAGTATCCATAAATCTTTTTTTTTTTTTTTTAAGCAGCATCAGAATTTAGAATGATTCTGAAGGTCATGTTGTGACTGGGAGTATGCTGCTGAAATTTTCGTTTTTACAACTTATTAAATAGAAAACAGTTATTTAAATAGTAAAAATATTTCAAAATAATAGTTTTTTCGTTTTTGCTGTTCTTTGGATCAAATAAATTGGTGAACAGAAGACACTTCTTTAAAAAACATTAAAAAATCATACTGATCCCAAACTTTTAAACAGTAGTGTATAGGCAACTTTATATTATTTATTACCTGGAGATGAAGGAGAAAACACAAATAAACGATATTTATATATATATATATAAACAATATATAACCTATAGCAGTGTATTCATAATTTTTTATCTCATATTGTGAAAATTATTATTCACAATTCTTACAATATAAGAATTAAGTAAGACAATATTCACAATTTTTTTTTCAGTCCAAAAATTAGGTACGTACTCTCAGATAAATGAGGCCTACGATTAACCAGAGGCAAATAGAAACACAAAACCAGTCCTAAATGAAAGAAAACAAGCTGACAAAAAGACAGAATCCAATATTTGGTGATAATATAGCAAAATTAGTGATTTATAAGCAATTTTATGAGGCCGGGTCATTTTTGACCGGGAACACAATTCACCAAACATTTCTGAGAAGTACTACTACCTGTGCTAAACAAAGTCAGTAAGGTTAGTCCAGTGCAATAACATTAACTAGTATTTTCAGAAAAAAATTAAATCTTCTCCGGGTCAAATTGACCCGAACACAACCAGAGGGTTGAATTTATTAAATAGGCCTTTGGGTCTCTTAGGCTGCAAACAGATCATGAGGGCTAGTGCTGTTTCAAAAGAGCACCAAGCTGAAATGACGAGGCCGATATAAGGACAGGGAAAAAGCGCACTCCCGTAGGATGTGATGTGCAGACTGTAATAGTCTCAAACTGTCACAGTGTTTGCATACACCCGACAGCCTCCGAAGATATAGGAATATCCTCTCCCCTGCCTCCAACAGCAAACGTCTGTCTCCATCAATCAAGTGGATTTAATTTAAAAGCATAAGCTTCTTAATTAAAGGAGGTTAGCTGAGCACTGAAATCAAATTCCTGAAATGAGTTTTAATGTCCTCATATTCCCTAGCTCATAGGATGCCTTGTCCTCATCACCTCTCGAATGGTAGAGTAATATTCATCGACTTCGGTTTCCATGTTGTCCTAAAACACAGTCTCGCCACATAGGCTGCGAAGAGCATTCACTAAAAGGCAGAGAGACGTCAATGTGGTCTCAGCAGGCCAAATGCACTTCTCTCTTATCGCTGTACTCTCTTTCCTTCCCTCTCTCCATCCACGCCCTGCATCCCTGATGGGAAGCGCAGGACGAGATGAAAAGACGTGAAAGCGAGAGAGTGAGCGAGATTGTAGCATTAAGTAAATAATTTGTATGATAATTCATTACAGTGGCGTATTTTTCAACTTTAATTGGTCTAAATGAAGAGACATTTCACACCATTTAGATAAAAAAAGAAAAAGGAGGCCAGCATAATGAAAAGGGGGCCTGGCTATCGGACTTCAGAGGTTTGCTCTAAATGAAAATGTAATTGCAGGCGGAATGGTACAAGAGGAGTCGACCCAGCGCAGCAGATCGGGGGTATCTTCAGACAGCCGCGCAAAAGCTAATGACTGAGCAATTTGGAACATTTACTCACCCCAAAGACTCTCATTAAGTCAATCACAGGCTTAGCCGACGCCCACTCGCAGTGGCGGAGGGAACCCTACGCGTTTATTCCGACATCAATCAGGAAGGCCGTCTCTCTGTCTCGCGCTTAGTGTCTCTCTCTCCGCATCTCACTCTCTAAAGCTCTCTCTCCCTCCTCCCCCTGCTAGGCGGCGGAAAAAAAGAAAGGCCCAAGTAATTTATTCGGGATCTTTGAGAGGATAATGGCCAATTATTTGTTTATAACACTGGTTAAATTTTCATTAGGCAGATTAATGGAATATCATGTACTGTCAACAGTGGACCGAGGGGTGGTGTGTCAGAGATAAACGCCCCGGCAGATGATGTCGCTCTGTGGGTAAATTGGTTTTTCCCACTCCCCTGTCTCTGCTTCTCCGCATGGAAATGTAAAAGGTGGATGAGGTGGACAGTGAGGAGATGACAGAATATGGAATTGTGGACATACTGAGAGAAGTGTGTGAGCACTCCAGACAGAGTCTAGCATTTTTATATATTTATATAAGCATATGGTCTTTTTCAGACTTTCTGTCACTGTCACTAGATCATAAAAGTTGCTAGCATGTCTGACTTTTTAGAGCTTGATTCATTTATGGAAAATGTGTCTTGGGAACATGGGCAAAGTCCTTCTTGAACAAGTTATACATTGCGAGAATGCGGATATAAGCCTTCTTTTACAGTTTTCAATTTCAACTCCAACACTTCTAATGGTTCAGCTGCATTGGAGATACAGTTCCCTCTTTGCTTTCTATCGGGGCAAGATGTTGGCACCATTTAAATGATTCATTTCAACAGTTTAAACTTTCAGATGGGCTCATAAATAGATTCATGGAGTCATAAATAGAGCTTTTTTCGAGTGGTGACACGAGGGGGACAGCATAATCTGACATTATGCAGCCGACTCTATTTCTGTAAATGACAGTCTTCATTGAAGCGGCTGCTACAAGTAAAGGCAGTGGGACACATTCTGACCCCTCAGACTGATAGGATGATAAATAGCGGTTTGAACCTGAAGTCAAAGGTTCATAAACAGCCACTTGAAACGTATCTAAGAATTCCTATTTTCTGCATATTGGAGCAGTATACTGCCAGAGGCATATTTATATACACACAAATCCAGATATTATTTACTGGCTTTTTATGCTTCAAAGAAAAGTTCTGAGTAGTCTTAAAGTAAATCATGAGGTGTTAATATTTAGAAAATTGTTTGGCAAATTCACTGAATAGTACCACCACTGATGTACAATATTTCAGCATAGGAACCTGAGCTTTATTCAATTTTAGCACACTTAATCCAATTTAACCAGAAATGTTTATAAAGTATTTCTATGTAAGTTAGACACTGATGGTGTCTTATTGTCTTATTCACAAACTTCAGTGAATTTTATTTAAAATCTATTCTGTTGTATCTGTTTAGCTAATTTATTGATGGGATTTAGTGATTTAAAATTGGACCTAAATCAGTATTTTTAATCAAAATGTCATAACTTGTTCTTCTGCTGAAACAACTGGTTGTTTTGTCCACTTAAACCCAGCATCCTCTGCAAGCTCGCATTCAGATCTGGCTCCATCCAATCAACAACTAATGCATTCAACCAAGTCCTCTCCCTACATTTTTCGATAATCCACTTAACTTGGATATCCATCACATTATGGAAGAAATCATCTGTCGCTACTTCTGTTACATTGCTAATTTAATTGAGACGTTATTTTGTAGTGATCATAGCAGCAGTAATTCGCTACACGATGATATGGAAATTAATAGTGGAGAAGAATATTATAAGAAGTCATATATCTGAATGTTTGGTATCGAAGAGTTTAATTTTGACATTTTAAAAAAGCACACTCCATAGAGTGATGCTAACAGTCTCAGCAAAGATAGCCAAATTGCAGCGGTCTGCTGCAACCTCTGCAACCTGACAATACGTGTGGCATTCATATTGTGCTCTGCACAGATTTTGTGGCCGTGTTTGTGGCATTATATGATTTGCATAACTGCTTCTAAAGAATCAGGCACTAAAACAGCACAAGCAAGTTTTATGCATTCCTCCCTTTGACTCGATGCACTAAAAGAAATACCATAAAAAATGTCACATTGTCATTTTTAGACTGACAAATCTAGTTTTAAAGTAAATATTTGTAATTAATTTTTAACAAGAATCAGCCCAAGTTAATAGATTGCAAATGTAACTAATAGATACTTCCCCAGTTGGTTACATTAAGAGTTGTAAAAAAATGTTGAAATGTTATGTTTAAATAGGCATTATCTAATTAAATCTGCACTAATTTGCATACATTTCCAAAACAGAAGTCTGAACATTGGATAAAACTAGGTTAAAAATTCTTGTTGCATTTTTTTTCAGAAAGGGGATTTTGGATATTCTTTTTTATAACTCCATAAAACGTACTCAGTTACTGGCGTAACCTCGGTTCCCTGAGATACGGGAAAGAGTACTGCGTCTTGCTTAAGACGCTATGGGGAAAACTAGCGTATTTATTATATTTTAAAACTTAACAGTATTTCTCAGAATACTGAAAGCCTTTCAATAACGCAGTGTAACTGCACGGCCATTGGTTCATGCAGTGAATTAAAAAATGAACCAATGGCGACTAAACCCGCCAGAATGGGTGGGGAATCTGGCTATATACAGTGGGGCAAATAAGTATTTGATACACTGCCGATTTTTCAAGTTTTCCCACTTACAAAGAATGGAGAGATCTGTAATTTTCATCGTAGGTACACCTCAACTGTGAAAAATCCAGAAAATAACATTGTATGATTTTTTAATAATTAATTTCCATTTTATTGCATGAAAGAAGTATTTGATACAATAGAAAAATAGAAATTAATATTTGGTACAGAAACCTTTGTTTACAATTACAGAGTTCAGACGCTTCCTGTAGTTCTTGACCAGGTTTGCACACACTGCAGCAGGGATTTTGGCCCACTCCTCCATACAGGTGTTCTCCAGATCTTTCAGGTTTTGGGGCTGTCGCTGGGCAACATGGAGTTTCAGCTCCCTCCATAGATTTTCTATTGGGTTCAGGTCTGGAGACTGGCTAGGCCACTCCAGGACCTTGAAATGCTTCTTACGGAGCCGCTCCTTAGTTGCCCTGGCTGTGTGTTTGGGGTCATTGTCATGCTGAAAGACCCGCCACGAACCATCTTCAATGCTCTGACTGAGGGAAGGAGGTGTTGCACCAAAATCCTCGCAATACATGGCCCCATCCATCCTCCCCTCAATACGTTGCAGTCGTCCTGTCCCCTTTGCAGAAAAGCACCCCAAAGCATGATGTTTCCACCCCAATGCTTCACAGTAGGTATGGTGTTCTTTGGATGCAACTCATCTTTCTTCCTCCAAACACGTCAAGTGGAGTTTATACCAAAAACTTCTATTTTGGTCTCCTCTGATCACATGACCTTCTCCCATGCCTCCTCTGGATCATCCAGATGGTCTTGGGCAAACTTCAGACGGGCCTGGACATAAGGACTTAAGCAGGGGGACACGTCTGGCACCGCAGGATTTTAACCATGACGGTGTAGTGTGTTACTAATGGTAACTGTTGAGACTGTGGTCCCAGCTCTCTTCAGTTCATTGACCAGGTCCTCCCGTGTAGTTTTAGGCTGATCCCTCACCTTTCTCAGGCTCATTGATACTCCACGAGGCGAGATCTTTCATGGAGCCCCAGTCCGAGGGAGATTGACAGTAATCTTGAATTTCTTCCATTTTCTAATAATAGCGCCAACAATTGTTGCCTTCTCACCAAGCTGTTTGCCTATTTTCCTGTAGCCCATCCCAGCCTTGTGCAGGTCTACAATTTTGTCCCTGGTATCCTTAGACAGCTCTTTGGTCTTGCCCATAATGGAAAGGTTGGAGTCTGATTGATTGAGTGTATGGACCGGTGTCTTTTATACAGGTAACAAATTCAAACAGGTGCAATTAATACAGGTAACGAGTGGAGGACAAAGGAGGGATTCTAAGACAAACTAACAGGTCTGTGAGATCTAGAATTCTTGCTGGTTGGTAGGTGATCAAATATTTATTTCATGCAATAAAATGGAAATTGATTGTTTAAAAATCATACATTGTGATTTTCTGGATTTTTTTTTTCTGTCTCTCACAGTTGAGGTGTACTTACGATGAAAATTACAGATCTCTCCTTTCTTTGTAAGTGGGAAAACTTGAAAAAAATCGGCAGTGTATCAAATACTTATTTACCCCACTGTAAGCGTGACTTCGCCATGAGGGATCATCAGGTTACTTCGCTTTAAGCGACGACTGAGTCATGCAGTACATAGGCACGGCCAAGCAAGACGCAGTACTCGTTCCCGTATCTAAGGGAACTGAGGTTACGTTAGTAACCGAGTATGCTCCCTATCGATATTTCACTCATACTGCGTCTTGCTTAAGACGCTATGGTGAACCAGTACAATCCCGCCATGCTATGCTAGAGGAACGACTAATACTTGAACTTGCCTTGAGCACCAATGGGGCCCAGAGGGATTTTGCTGGGAAGCCCCGCAGAAGGCGATAGGGCCAAACTCACAGAGGTCGGCCCGATGCTGAGTAATCATTCCAAGATAAATTGTACAGCTTCTGAACCCAGTGGGGGCCAACGCCTGAGCACTCGTTTTGCCATATAGACAAAGTAAATCCGTTAAGCAGAAAGACCGAGCCTTACGGCCGGGACATCCCAGATTATAAAATCTGGTAAATGTAGACGACGAGGCCCCTCCGGCCTCCACACAAATTTCTGCAATGGACACACCTCTGGACCAAGCCCAGGAAGAGGCAACACCTCTTGTTGAGTGGGCTCTTACTCCCATGGGACATTGTAGGCCCAAGAAGAGTACGGTAGCTTGATAGCATCAATTATCCTTTTGGAAAGTCTCTGCTTCGTGACCGGAGACCCTCTGGTGCGGCCACCGAAGCATACAAAAAGCTGTTCCGACTGCCTGAATGGGGCGGAACGCACAAGATATATACCAATGCACTGATAGGGCAGAGTAAATTCAGCTTTGGTCCTGATCCGAGGTAGGACTGACCGAGAGCGCCTGCAGATCTCCCATATGCTTTACCGATGCTAACGCCAGTAGCAAAGCGGTCTTTAGCGTCGGGGACGAAGGTCAATGTACTATAGCGGCTCAACGCTGTGGGCATTGAATCATAGGTGACAGCGTTCTGCTCCGATCCGCATACAAGGATTGTGCTGCTTGACAACGAGAGGCGCTGATCCTCACACACTGGTGGATCAAAGAGCTGCGTGGAGAGTGATGCACGTGGGGGCTTTGCCGGCGTTAAATCACTCAAGCCTGATCGCTCATCCCTGCGAGTTCGCCATTTCTTCCTCCGAGTAACTGGGAGGAGAGAAACACAAGAGCGGGAGAGGCGGGCTCAGCGACACACACACAAATGCGAAGCTGCCAGCGATCTGCCTCGGAGGATTAAGCCGCTCAGTGTAACAAAGGGCGCTGATTCTCACGTGTAACACACACTGGCAGATCAAGCACGCATGATGTGTGCCGTCATGAAATTGCTCAAGCCTGATCGCTCAACCTGCAAGCTCGCCATTTCTTCCTCCGAGGTAACTGGGAGGAGATAACATGAGAGCGTGGAGGCGGGGCCGCCTTCTGCGAACGAACAGGGGCAGACTGCTTTCGTGGTAACAGCAGCCCGTCTCTGTAAGTGCAGCCATAGTGACACACACACAATTCGAAGCTGTCAGTGACAGCGTTCTGTTTCGATCCACCTAGGAGGATAGAGCCGCTCGATGTAATGAGGGGCGCTGATCTTCATGTGTAAGACCAGCGGTGGACAGTAACGGAGTAGCTTTACTTCGTTACTGTACTTAAGTAAATTTTTCAAGTATCTGTACTTTACTGGAGTAGTTTAATTTTGAGTAACTTTTACTTTTACTTCACTACATTCCAAAGCATAAGATCGTACTTTTTACTTCACTACATTTCATAAAACATATCATTACTCCTTATAATACATCACGTGCTCTGACACACAGAAGCGGTGTCTGATTCAAGAACGAACTGATTCTTTTCAATGAACCTTTTAAATCGGTTCGCAAATCGCACCAAACCCATTGACGAATTAGAATGAACCGATTGCAGCTGTTCTCGAGTCGACAACTCACTGATTCAAATGAACCATTTAGTGCGAGTCTCCAGTGAACTGAATTCACAAGTAAGAACCGGGAGCTCTTGTGAGCGCGCGTGCGACTGATGCTGCTAAAAGTAAGTTACTAACGTCGAATTTTAGGATTAATTATTGTAACTGAAAATCATATTTAGGTCAAAACTGTCAGTTGTTTGTGAACTAAATCTGCTGTAAAGGGTGATCTATTTAAGCCCACTGAAATGCTTGAATGCAGACACATCAACATCTGTGTCTCTATTTTAGGTTAAAAAAACCCTGAAACATTAAAATAACACAGACTAAATAAAATAACTCATCCACGTTCATATTCCCCGCTGCCATAACATTAACAGTTTTATTAAAATGCTACGCATTTAGCCCTATGTGACGTCTGTTTTTATATTGTTTATCAACAGTATACATTTTTATATTGTTTGGATCAACTAGCCGAGTAGACAGATATAAATGTTTATTCATAACCATGCTGAAAATAAGTAAATATCGTTAGCTGATGCTAACTGTCTAGCTAACAAGCTTGCTGGTGCTAAGTTGAGGTAATTTTTAGATATAAAGTCCAAATATTTTTATTCAACCACCTAGATAGATTACATCTGAGGGGAAAAGAAAGGATGTGATGTTCAGAACATGGTAACTACAGTAATTATCAAAGTGGGAAGTGATGCCCTCTGGGGGCATTTGGCCAGGGGTGTTTTTACACCATAGACAAGGTTTGAGAAGAAAAAAAATCATTATGAAAATATAATTATATTTTCCTTAAAATGTTCTTCCTAACTTCAGGCCTTATTCTCATGTCATATATAACTGTGATGTTCTGCAAAACAACAAGCTTTAAAAAAAAAATTCTTACTGGTGAAAATCAGATGGTCAAATCTGTTTTCTCTCAAGTACATAGCAATGTAAGCGTCACAGTGAACATTACTACAACACTCTCGTCAATGTAGTCCACATCAACAACAAAAATATATCTTGACTCCATATAGTGGTTATTTTGGGAAAATCCCAGGTATTTTGAGCAGTAGGATTATAAAAAATATGTGCTAAAATAAAATTAAGTAGCCTATATAAAATTGCAAAATAAATCTATCTATCAGTACTTTTTTACTTAAGTACATAAAAAATCGAGTACTTTTGTACTTTCACTCGAGTAAAATTGAAAAAGGAGTACTTTTAATTTTACTGGAGTAATATTTTATTAGGGTATCTGTACTTTTACTCAAGTACTTGATTTGTGTACTTCGTCCACCACTGTGTAAGACACAGATCAAAGCACAGTGGGGAGAGCGAGCACGCAGGCTCTGCGTCGGCGTGAGATCGCTCTGACCCGGTTGCTTAGCTCCCAGACTTCACTGTTTCTCTCCGAGGCTCGCTGAGAGAGGAGAAACGGGAGAGAGGGGCTGCCTCATTGAAGGCGGTCTGCGAGCGGAGAAGAGCGAGACTCATGCTCTAAGTGAGCATTCCGTCTCAGGGAACGCGCAGCTCAATGGACTTCTGCGCGGATCAAAGTGCAGCAGGTGGGGGCAAAGCGAGCACACGGGTATAATGCCGGCATGCGATCGCTCAAACCCAGTTGCTTAGCTCCCTGACTCCGCAGTTCCTCTCTCCGAGGCTCGCTAAAAGAGGAGAAACGGGAGAGCGGGGCTGTCATCAATGAAGGTGGTCCGCGAGTGGAGAAGAGTGAGACTCATGCTCTCAGCGTGAGCATTCCGTCTCAGTGAGCGTGCAGTCTCTGCGTGGGGGCTGCCCAGACATCTGCATCGTACAAGATTCCCTGCACGAGCCACACTCGCAGCGCGACATTTGCAACAACGTCGCTAGAAATTTTGCTCTTTTAGAACTTACCTCTTAGAAATAAGCTCTTTTATCATCTTACCAGTTTAATAAAGCTTGGGACCATTTTAAGCAATATGTCATGGAACATGTTTTATTGTCGGACGTAGACTGAGTCTTTGTTCCTGCATTTTTTCCCCCCTTCAATTAAATTGTATTGTATTATACAGATTGTGCAATTTAATTGTTTTGCTAAGCCACACTTTTGATTACTTGTTTATTTAGTTGTAATTTCTTTTATTGTATTAAGTTGATCTTGTCGTTTGTTTTGTTTTCTTCTTTGTAATATTGTCCTAAAACTCATAAATAAAGCTTTAAAAAAAAACATTTTAAAAGAAGGAAGCTCTTTTAGGCTCGCCAGATGGCGGAAGGGGATCAGCTGGGACCGCTGCTGCTGCAACGCTGAAGGTGGCGGAGAAGCGGCGATTCAGCCGAGCAGAGGGTCGCTGGTTCAGCTTGATCCGCTACGAAGGCGATTCTACGGCGAGAGGCTTCGAGTCTCGTAGATCAGCGATGAACGTCGTCGTCGCTGAAGGAGAAGAAATCTGAGGATCCTATGGCAAAGTGCCAGATGCCAGATGCCCCGCCCATTCTGGCGGCCTTAGTCACCATAGGCTCGTGCATCTATTATTATTGAAAGGCTTCAGTATTCGGAGAAAAGGGAGTTTTCCCCATAGCGTCTTAAGCAAGACGCAGTACGAGTGAAGTATCGATAGGGAACAGAAAATACTGTCAGAAAACAGTAGAGACCAGCTAGAAAATGTCACCATGTTTTTAGGTATAAAACGATATATATATATATATTTTATTTATCTAAATATATATATATATTATTTTTTTTTTTTAATCTATGTAAAAACGTTCATAATATGGATTGGAATAGAACTGTAAAGTTTGGTGAATGTAAGTGTTATTGAAGTATAGGAAAGTGCATTCAAAAAAAAAAGGTAAGATGAGTGACGACAACAGAAATGATGATTCCAGACAGTTTACATCAACACGACTACCATATACAACAGTCCCGCATCAAAGTAAATAGGAGGTGAGCCAATGTAATGGCCAAAAAAATGTCAGAACGAGTCAAGCACGTTGCCCCCTCCTGTCTGTCACCATCCTTATCACCGTGGACAAATTGTCCTGATCTCCCTTTCACACATGCCTCCTCCACATCTAAATATTCATCCATCACTTTCTCTAAGTCTAATATCCCCCTCCTTAAAAGCCCATGGGGAAACCTGAACAGCCGGCTCCACCTAATCAAAACAATCGCATGGCGAGAGGTGGGGGTTATCGAGGGGCAAACTATCTGTAGCTAGGGCTACGGGTTGCTGGCAAGACACAGGGTCCATTTAATTAGGCCTGCTGCTTCCCTCTGGTGTGAAAGACTCTCAGACCACTTTGATTCGCCATTGCTCTCTCAGCAGGAAGTGCCTGGTGATAATTGACACAGGATTTCCTTGTTAACCAGCTACAGACTGGCTGGATTAAAGTGACAGAGATCACCAGAAGAAAGTAGGGAGTAGATAAGGGAGGGGTTGGTGAGGTGAAGGTGCTCGCTGAATGTAGGGGAAATGGTGCGAGGGGGGTGAGCGAAGCAGCTATTTACCGCTCTTGAGAAACCAGAGAGGAAATCGCAATAACAGATGGGTGTGTGGGTCCCGGCGTGAGTTGTAGCTCCTACTTATCTTGGCCATTTCAGCTTGGCTGATCAAAGATTGGCTCCCTCAGAATAACCTGGACCCTGGGTTGAGTACATGCTTCCACGCTTTGGGTCCGTCCCAGTACCTTTTCCCGCGCCGAAACAAACTTATCACGGACCTCACCCCCCCCAGGACCTGCCTCCCCCTACTAACCGTCCAGCGTCATTACTGTATTACTAGAGGGCTTGAGACCCCGGCCCTAATCTCCCCCCCCACCTATAAGACAATTATGCACTATCATGAAATTAAAGCACATTTGCAAATGACGTAATTTTCACCTCTTTGTACCAACTAGGTCATGAGCCCTGACAAAAGTATTATCATACTGAGAGAGAGAGAGAGAGAGGATAAAAACTCATTCGGCCGTGGACAAACATGAGGTTTCCACAGCACCTAATCCATATTATTTATTTCCACATTTTCACCTCCCTTATCCACACAGCTCATGCGCACACACACACACACACACACACACACACTCACTCACTCACTCACATACTCACTCTGAGTTACCAAGTGTCCAGATTTAGGCTGAATTGGAAAACTAAATATCCAAGAAATCAGGGCACGGGAGTCTACATCTGGCATACTGTCATACAGACATTGAAGTCTCCAATTGACATCAATAATTGTAAAGATATATTTTGTATATTTCACTAATACATGAACATGTCTGTACCAAAACGCATTCACATATTGTTGTAGAGATGCAAGAGATACAATTACACACATGCAGTATTTTAATACATCTTCATTGAAACAAATAAATCATATTACTTGAATTTACATCCATTTATAAAGTTGTGTTTTCTACAAAAACTTGAGTACAATTATCTTTCATATGCAGTAATGGTAACAAAATTAGTCTTTTTTTTAATGAAATATACATGATTAATAATAATTGCAACTAATGAACAGAAATCCTAGACCTTTTAGGATCAAATTCAACTTACCAGCACAGTTTACTTAAATATTTTATTCTTCAATCATTTCGACATACACTCCCATTCAAAAGTTTGGGGTCATTACAATTTTTTAAAGGAATTAATACTTTTATTACATTAAATTCATCAAAAGTGACAGTAAAAACATTTGTAAGGTTTTTTTAGCAAATAAATGCAGTCTTGGTGAGCATAACATACTTCTTACCAACCCCAAACATTTGAAAGGTAGTGTAAATGCACTGATTATCTCTGTTATAAGGTATTTTAGATCTTTTTCAATAGACTTCTCTTTCATTGGCAGCATGATGAATAATCCAACAGTGACATTACTGTCCTGTAGTGGAATTCATCAGGAGGACTAGCATTTGACCCCATCTGACCTTAACTTCCTTCAGGTTCATCTGCCCAGAGGTCAGCAGAACATGATCACACATGAGAGAAAAAACAAGTGAGGTATGAATTTGGCCTTGTGTGACAGATATATCTCTAACTGCCTACAGCAGACCACAATACAAGTCTAAAAAACTATTAAATTAAATTGCAAACTATTAAACGGCTTCATCGTTGTTAGGTCGAATTCAAACAGGCAACTTTTAACCCTTCCTGACAGAATGCCCTAATATTTGGACATGTTTCACCAAATATATTGGGTCATTTGTCACAATGAACAGTTAAAACCGATTAAAATTTAAAATGTGTGTGTGTGTGTGTGTGTTAACTTGTTTACACATGTATTACAAACTTCCCTTCATGAATGACTGTTTGCAAATATCTTGAGTAACCAAACTTTCAGCAGACACAAAATAATTTGCATGCACATTAACTCACTTTTTTATTAAAATTAAGCATATTTCTAGATTGAAAACATATTTTAAGTTTAGTGTTCCTCTTTCACAGGCCACAGAAACTTTACACTGTGTGTTGTGAGACTCTTATCAGTGCTCATGTCAGTAGGAACTGCATCTAAACCCTGCTGTAAGACTTCAATATGTGAGTATTAACACGCTTCAGGGTGCTTGACTTCTGTATCCGGAATTGCTTTCTAGCAGAGAGTAAGAAAGGCGAGACAGAGGGTTAGAGATTTGCTGTTCTCTCAGACCAAAGTAAATATGATAGGCAGGAAAAGCAATCATATAACCAACATATGCTCCCCTATCGAGAAAACACAGGAGTCTAGATTAAGATTTTGTCATGAGTGAAATCATTGCTGTTTAATTGAATCGTGCTACAGATAAACTCCTTGGTCGAGCCCTCTCCCGATGGCTTGGTCGGGATAAACAACTTCAATCAGAGTGCTATAGAGTCACACACTGACTCTCTTGACTTTTCCACTGATCTTTATTCTGTGAAACTAGAGGGGATAGTGTGTGTGTGTGTGTGTGTGTGTGTGTGTGTGTGTGGTGTGTGTGCGCGCGCTTAACGGTTAGTGCTGTAGGACTGAGCTATTTCAAATATTTTAGGTCATTAGTGCATTTCTTCATATTTTGATCATGCATAGATGACCAATGTGAAGTTTATTTACATAAACATCTGAGATATATCAGTTTGTACAATTATTTGACATGAATATGCATGTAAAACCTGCCTCACCATTATATAGTTAAATCCACCTTCATTATATAGTTGACTGAATGTATGCTATTGTACTTTTTTGAGCATACCTGTATGTTAACTTGTTTGCATATCTATTAGAAAATAAATAATGATATAATGGACAGAATTCACATAATTCTGGTTTTGAACAAGGTGAAAAAAAACAGACATACAAAACCTTATAGTGACTGAGAAAACCTTCAGAAGACTCGAAATAATGTTTTTCAACATTAATTCACTTTTTTATTAAAATTAAGCACATTACTAGATGAATAACATATTTTAAGTGTAGCATTACTCTTTCACAGGCCAGAGGAAATTTCACTGCTGTTATGAGATTGTTATCGGTTCATAAAGCTCTGAGATATATCAGTCTGTACAATTATTTGACATGAATATGCATGTAAAACCTGCCTCAGGGGTTAAAATTAAACAACAGAATTTTTTTTCCATGAATCAACCTAATAATTTCATGGTACACTCTCAGAAAAAAAGGTACAAAAGATGTCACTAGGGTGGTACCCTTTTAAAAGGTACTAATAAGTAACATATAGGAACTAATGTGTACCTTTAAGGTACTAATATGCACATTTAGGAGTAAATAAAGAACAAATGTGTAACTTTTGAAAAGGTCTCACCCCAGTGACAGCTTTTGTACCTTTTTTCTGAGAGTGTATAGGCCACAGTGAGCATTTGAAAAGATCTATGACTAGGAAATCAATATGAAGCATCATTATGGATCCTGATCCAGAGGTGATGATTATAATTTATTTAGAATCCCTTGAATTTTGAAATTTGAGAAAAAGCACTTTTATCCAGTTGAAAGCCTGTCTAACTCTATATCACAAAGGCAAACTTCAAATATATGTATAGGGAGCCTTATGACTAAACCGCCAAAACGGACAGGGTCTTGAGTGGCGATTGTTGGGTTAGTATTTTGAGTGCATGCCAGAATCAAATTTATCAGTGTGCCTCCATGCAGAGGGTGGGTAAATTTCTGGGCGTTGTGAACCATACCTTGTGATCCAGTCACTACACATTACCCTAACCTGACCACTTCAGCTTTCCACTCATTGTTCTTCTGTATGGAGCCATGGTCTAGGATCCATTTGTGCTACTGGCTAGCTTGACTGAGATAAAGTAGTCCAAGGCCTCCTATGAGATTTCAGTACTGAATACAGGCATTAGGATTCAAAAAGTTGGAAGATATCTGAAAGAAAATAGTCTTTGTTTCATTGTTTGCTGTTGCAACTACTAAGCCATTTTTTGCAGCCTAAATGTTTGTAATGTTCCTGTATTATTTATATGCTTTAGACCCTTTAGTCATTTGACATCTGAATCAGCTCAAATTTGTTCAAAGTGTTACTTTAGTGTTGCTAAGTATATATATGCAAAAGGATATGTTGAGGGTAGGTGACCCAGGGTCAGCTGCAGACTTCAGGACAAATGTCCAGGGAAAGGGAGGAAAGGGTCATGGTCTTTTCCGTCCAGGACTCCTTAGCTTTCAGATTGCCCCCAACGGCAGCCCCTGATAAAGTACTGAAAATCAGAGCCACCTGTGAGCACATATGAAACTTGAGTGAGAGGGCAGAGGTGCTTATTTGTTTTTGCTAAATTAATGGAGGCTAATTGATTCCATTACATCATTACAGAGGGGGAGGAGAGATGGAACGTTTCCAATCAATCGTTGTAGGAAGCCGAGGACACTTGATGAAGATCTGCGCTGCTAATCAGAAACAGACATGCTTGTCCACACTTTGTGACCACGTGTCAAACTTTCTCTCTTCCTCTCTCTCGCTGTCATTCATTTTGTTCGGCAGTATCCTACAGAGCGCTAACAGTGGCTCAGTCTTTAATATGTTTATTGAAGTAGGGTGGGAACTAGCAGGGACATGGTGATATCATATCGATATCTGGGTAACAATACACTGTTCAATAAAATCTAGTTTACGAAACCTTTTCAGTCACAAATACTAAGAAATATGAATGACTTGAAACTACATAAAACTCATGTTAGATCAATAGAATTCAGCTGAATGTTGTCCCAACTAATCAACCATTTAAAATTTAACTACAGTAAATCAACAATTTCAGAATTAAACAATATTGCTAAAATGTTGAGTGTTTTTGAGTTCCTAGCATGCATTGTAGCATGCATGTTTACATTAAGTGAATGAATAAATTAGAATTAACAAAAAAAGTGTTACTTTTTTTCAGTAAGATTTTTAGAAAGAAATGAATACTTTAATCCAGAAAGTGTGTATTAAATTGGTCAAATTAACAGTAAATACATTTATAATGTTACAAAAGATAATTTCAAATAAATGTTGTTCTTTTGAACTTTCCGGTCATCAAAGAATTCTGGAAGATGAAAGATATAAGGCAGCACAACTGTTTTCAAGATTTAAATTAATACTACAATTAAAAGAAATCAGCATATTAAAATGATTTCTGAAGGATCTTGTGACAATGAAGACTGGAGTAATTGATGCTTAAAATGAAAATTTAGCTTTGCCTGAAATAATTTGCATTTTGATGACAAATGCAGCCTTGGTCAGTGGTTAAGAGACTTCTTTCAAAAACATTAATAGGCTATATCTTACCGACCCAAAATTTTTAATAATAGTGTAAATATATTTACAGTGCATAGTTTATTGTGCCTAAAAATCAAGTGAATTTTTCTGTTTTATCACCACTGAAGATGTGTGACAGTTCAAACAGATTCCAATTATGGTCAGGACCAGAAGCTTAGTGAGGTTCAAGTCTGTGATAAAGTGAATTAGCCTGTTTACTCTGACCTGAGTGGCTGCTGAAAGATGTACAGTGTGTGTTGGATGTTGGACTAGTGACATGCTAGGCTACACTGGTGATTTAGATGACAGCTAAAGGAGGGGGCAAAAAAGGCAAACGAGTTCATTATACTTTTCTCCACTTCCCCATCACTCCCTTAGGAGCGGACAGGGAAGACATTGAAGAAATGCGAGAGCTTGGTCTTGTTCTTAAAAACCTATTAGCAGAGGCCCAAGGGTGAGATGGCCATCTACTATCCTACCCCCACATCCTCGACCCCTCCTCGAAAGGTCGCCCTTTTTCTTCCAGTACAGCTCAAACATTTGTATTCCTATAGTTCTCCCCAAGCACAACTTTTATTTTTCCTCTGACTAACAAAATGAACAGGAGGGTGGAGGTTTGTAGGAAGAGAAGTGATTACAAATGCCTCCGTTCTAGTCTAATTGGATCAAGCTGACTCATAGCATAATGAACAAGATGCTGTTTGTCTTGCTGCATGTAGATGAACAATTGAATTTGCTTCATGATGAAGTGTCGTATACACCTCAGACCCTAATTTAAGCAGTTGTTTGCATAAAATAAAGCTTTTTGCCATTAGCAGGGAATTGCTAATTATGCTTCTTAAATTATTTGGCTACACTTTTCTGTAATTTGTAAAGTGAAAGTGTTGCATATGCTTTTCTTGGCACACTGCAGCTCACAGTTGTTACTGCCTGACAGAATCTATTAATCCTCGGCTTTAGATTAATTTAGCATGTAATTTAGAATGGCTGAACTGGATAATACAAGTGATGATAATAATACAAGTTGATATAAAGATCATAGTAGCATCATAGCATAGCGGCATTAGCTTGTTTCGGACTGTACAAACATTCAGGTTAGTATTTGTTCTGCACCTGAACCTGAAGTATTTAACTTTTGTGCTATTAATCCTGTCCAAACTTTTCGCACAACAACAGCATTATTCCATATTTTGTTTATACAGAACTAAATTGTTTTACTAAATTGTATTTAGTTCTGCATAAATATTGCTGTAGCTCAAAAAGTAGAGCATGGTGCCAGCAACACCATGGTCAGGGTTTGATTCTCAGGAAATGCATGAACTGATTAACTGTATTCAATGCCAAATAAAATTCTATTTTTATTTTATTTATTTTTATTATTATATTATTTTGTAGATTTTCTTTTATTTTAAGATAAAAAATGTCAACATTATATTTTGCCTCTTTGCAAGCACTGGTATTTGCTTCAGAAAATTAAAATCTAGCTATTTTCAGATGAATTTGTAAGCTTGAATCTTAAACTTGTGTCATCATTTTTCCTTCTGCTGCCAATTTCTAAGCTGTTAATTGCCGTTTCTATGGATATGATCCCATGTAATCTCAGCAGTAAAGCTGCCTTGAGCCTAATGAACCTGTTTCTGTACTGCCCCACCAATATTAAAGATGTGTGAACTGGCTCTGTGCTAGAACAGGCAGCCAATCAGAATCAACGATGTCATTAAGCTGTTTCGCCATCCCTACCAGCAAAATTCCCCCTTTCGCTTATGAAGAAAAGCAGCTACATCCAAACATGCTAACCTGCTGGTAGCATCCTAGACCAACACTGGAAAATCATGTATCAAAGCTTATTTCAAAGCTCCATGAATGTCAAAATGTGTTGTCATTTTTAATTGAAATGTAGTCCGCTAACAGAGGAAATGTAGCTAGCCTCAGTCAGCATGTTTTATGGCGATGCTAGCAACACCTGCTTAATATTAGCAAACCCCCCTTACAGTATATTTTACATTCCATGCGTCACTCTGACTTTGATTTATCCGAGGGAGGTCAAGCAGAGATAAGATGGCTTATTCGTACTCGTATAAACATTGAGTCATTGATTTTTCAGATGCTGGCTTTGTCTCAATGCACAGTTTGTTTTGAGGACACGCAAGGTGCTAAACAAAGTCAACTTTAAGCGTTGTCGAGATGTTCCCGTAATGATTAACGAACGCTTTCTGAACATTTGTCATCTGTGAGTGATTCAGTTTCAACAACTAAGCCATTTCATGTGTGTAAGATCTGCAGAGGCACGTTTCATAAAGCAGCACCAGGCTGCGAGTCTAACAGCTGCGACGACGGAAATGATTAGCCGGGACCGCTGGTGTCTTTCGTCCAGTTCTCTGTTGGAGAGATAGAGCAATTAAAATCGGTTAATCACCAACCCTTCCGTAGGATAGAGAACAGTCTCTCTGCCATCATTTCTTCATGATGTTCTTCTTCATGTCAGCAATTTGGGATTGTAGATTTTTGGATGCTATCTGTCTCTCATTTTAATTTCCCATCCTCTCAATTGCAGCATCTGAATATAAGAGAGAGGGTCACCCTTCCCCCTCTCTGTCAACCTTACCATAACCCCAGGCTCCTGAACTCACTTATACATTTTAGTCCTCGATAATAAACCAACATCTGCAGAACTTACAAGTGCTTTAGCAGAGTTAATTGAGTAAATTGAAGCAAGCTGTGGCGCAGTGGTGATCTACGAGCCCCAGTCCAGAGCCCAGAAAGGAGACAACAGATTTACTGCGAAGACAGTGGGCGGCCTTTTGTTCGGGCGCTGGTTCACGGGAAGTTTGAGGTCAGGGCGGATTAAAATATCTAGAGGAACAAATGGAGTAATTTTGAGTGTAATATAAGGAACGATGTGCCAGTTTCCACCAGCTAGCAGGTGTGATTTATTTAATTTCAAGCCCCCTTTTTTTCATCTGATTTTCATCATCCCCCAACTCTCACCTGACCACTGTTGCATCTTTAAGGATTTGTAAATAACAGGAATATTTGACCATATTAACAGGTAACTTCAGTTACGGTTGACACGACTAAAGGAAATATAGAGAGCAGGGGAAATGCAGAGAGCGAGTGGGAGATGCATAACTGCAGCAAATAAATAGCAGCAGGGGAGAGCCTCCACTGAGAATCAGGGAATCAATCCAGTTATTTCCTCCTGTACTCACGCCCTGGGGGTCGCTACATGGTCAAGTAGTGTTCATCTAAAACCAAATAGATGTGTTAGAGAGCATGAGCAAGAGAGAGAGAGAAAGATAGAGAGCAATATTTATAATTCTTTACCATAGCCTGGTCTGATGTGGTCCACTTGTGCAGTGATTGTATTAAATTGAGCATGCAAATTTAGCATGTTAAAGCTCAGGTAATATGTTGTGTGGAGCGTGTCACATCTACAGGAGAAAAAAAACATACTGAGTTTGTCATTTAGCACATGCTTTCATTAATGTACAGAAACAATGTACAAAAGTTTGATATTTTTGACAAATGTCAAAGTTTAATGAAATAAAATTAGCATTATCAATTTTAGATTTTGGAGGGCTTTTAGTAATAGTTGATATATATATTATGTATTATATAATATTAGGAGCTGCGAATTATGTTACCTCCAAATGGAAATATAATTATATTTTAAGTATAACCAAATGTATATTGATTTAAAATATTTTTAAAAATCTGTCCTGCTGTCATTTAATTTTTGAGACATGTTTATTGTGTAAGGACATGAAAAAATGAAAAAAATAAGATTTTTTGAAGTTGTAAAAACATTTTATTACAATACATTTTTTCAGCGCTTTTGCTTCACAATTTAGTTTAATTCAACGTGTCACTTCCCTTTTCTTTGTAATTAATTGTGAATTAGCTTCTAACCCTTTTTTTCAGTGTAAAAAAAAAGCAAAACTGCAGTAAATAAATAATATTGTGAATTTGGTTTTAAATATACTACATCATGAAGCTGGACTACAACAAGAAGAATTTACATTAGTGAGCCATTTAGCAAGTGCTTTCATCCAAAGTGACTTGTAAATGATGAACACAAGTAAATTTTTAAGCAAATCAAAGGTAATCAGTTTTTTTTAAGCATGTTATCATCGTTTATGATCATTGCCATGTTATGTTCATTGTTCAGTCAGCTTCCATAGGCTCTTTATTTATAGGAACACATAGATTTGATATTAAGAGAACACTAATGAACCTGGATGTCCTGGATGGATTAGATAACTATCCCAACCTGATCAATGGCACTTAAATCCTGCTGTCTGCTTCAACATTCATATTCAGCCAAGCCCAGTGATCTGTTTCCTTTCTCTCTTTCTTTCTCTCTTTCTTTCTCTCTCTCTCTCTCTCTCTCTCTCTCTCTCTCAACCCACTCTTTGTGATTGAGTATGAAGTCTCCCACAAAGAGAATGTCAGAATGAAAGGCAGAAAGCAGGAGGGAGGGAAAACAGTGGGCCAACCTCGTTTTCTGCTTGATGGGTTAGCTGCACAGAATGCACTTTGACGAGGTAAATGATTAAGGAGGGAGAGAGAGAGAAACCTTTGCGGCTCTGCCATTTTGCACTTCAAAGATCGAGCCAGGCAGGTTAAATGAAAAGCAAATGTGTTGCCCTGCCGTGCAAATACCTCAAATGTTTTAGCAGGTGCAAGCAATGAGGGAGGTGGGCAATGACAGAGTCTTGAATGCACCTTGCTTTAGGAACAAGGGAGAGACATCCTCCTCATAAGAGACCTGGCCTTCAACAGAGGCTATAGAGAGGTCAACTTAGTGCAGGTCTCAAAGGTCAATTACTACAGGTTACCATGGGATAATATCCAGCCAAGTAAAGAGGTCAGTATTCTCACAGAGTGCATGGGAATAAATATGTTGTGTTCTTGCTGTACTGGCACAGTGCTTTCAAAACAATGTGTGAATGTGGTCAGTGTCAGTGGGTATTATGCAAACCTATTTTTATTAAGATGTAAAGAGAATGTACATAATATATAATGAATCATCCGTCTGGCTTTTATAGTAAGTCACCAATAGTTAGCACTGTTTCTCTGACTGTAGATAGACACTGAAGGCCCAATAGCATAAAGACTCAGTGTCATGTAAATATCACATCTGTGCTTGGAATGCTTTGTATTTTAGTCTCGTGTAAATATAAAAATAAAAATAAATTGGAAAAGGTATGAATGCAAGTCAATTAAATCGACATCTGTGGGGTGGTGCATTTGTTTAGCACAGATAATGTTGTTGTTAATATTTAAGTCCTGCTGCCATTTGTAAATCCTTGTCCAGGGTTTTCCAGGTGTTTATAAATCCCCTCGACATTTTACTCAGACATTCTTTACTGCTCAGTGACATTCTGCTACTCCTGGGTGGGGGAGAGAGAGTTTCGGTGCTCCGCTTTGGGTTTTGCAAAACTCTCCTAGGACGATCACGTGACAAACTGACTCAATATATATCATATATTCACCAACGCTGCATACTGTATATGTAATCAAAAATACAGTAAAACATTAATACAGTGAAATATTATTACAATTTAAAAAAACTGTTTTCTATTTCAATATACATAATATATTTGAATATCATCACTTAGTCCCTATTATTAGTCTCGGTCAATGATCGCTCAGAAAATCATACTAATATGGGATGGTGTTGAGAAAACTATTTCTTATTATCACTGAAAACAGTTGTGATGCTTACTATTTTTGTGCAAATTAAATGTGATTATTAGTTGCTTTGCTGAATGGAAATTTTGTCAAAAGAACAATGTAAAACAACATAGAAATCTTTTACAATATTCTATGCAGTACGTATATACTGTCACTTTTGATAAATTTAATGCATCCTTGCTGAATAAAAGTATTAATTTCTTTAAAAAAAAAATACTTAGCACAGAACTTTTATGGAGGAAATTGTGTGCAGTTATGTCTTGGCTGACTACAGGTGTATAACCCCTAAACCACTTTCTAGGATATAATCATTATTTTCCAAAGAGCCATGCCTTAGTGTCACACCCACTTTGCAAATCCAACTCATTCTTACTTGACTGAAGATGACTGGGGAATCAGGGATAATTATTAGGCAATTAAGGATATTGTTAGTCAATTGTTCGCATCTCTGTGTCAAACACAATGGCACTCATTAATTAATTTAATCTTAATTAGTGACCAGCGCTAACTCACCATCAAAAAGATTATATGGATTCAATGTGGGTTTCAGACATCATTATCTGTAAGATGAGATCTACATATCAGCTACTACTAATGTTGGGGTTTTGTTCATGACAAGGCGGTTTGTGTTTCTGTAATTACAAACTCAGCTCGAGTGTTCAATGCTGCTGGAAAGAAAAAAAAGTGGAAAAAAATAAAAAAAGAAACGAGGGGCAAGGCATTCCCAGCACGCCTACATTTGATCTGTGTTACCGCCAGATTGCTTAACACTGCGCTGCTCTACTGTTAGACAGTTCAAGTCTATTTTGAGGAGGATCGATTATATTTTCCTGAGAAAACTGTATGCAATTGGAACCACAGTGTAGCTTGAGGCTGAATATTATGCAAAGAGGCAGTAACCCAACAAAAGAGTTTTTTTTTTTTTTTCTTGTTTGAAGGGTCAGGTTGGGGAGCTCTCTGATGGAGGAGAGAGTGGAGAATCTTGGCTTCTGGATTTATCTGGTGAGCGAAGCGTGAGGCACTTCTCTCCCTCTTCCCTCCATTTCTCCTCTATCTCTGGCACCAAACTTATCACAGTAATGTTGAGTAAGATCGTTTTTGGCTTGTGCCTGACAAACTGATATAAATTTCAATCTGACTCTGACAGAAGTTTTCATTTTGCCAAGAGTGCAAAAAGAGTTAAGGGGAGAGACTGTATACACATTATGTGGATACAAGCGGTAGCTTTAACATTGGGAGTCAAGAGTTTTTAAGGATGACTGAATGAGATTTTTACTATTTAAATTGATCTGCACAGCTGAGTAGTGACTTCTAAAATGTATGAATGTTTGGTACTTTTTAAGTATTAGAACTTGTTCCATCATTGTAAGTGAAAATAAACAATGATGTTAAACAGTCGGACAGTTTTGTGCCCTGAAATTTATTCCAATAAATGTCAGAGAAGTATGCATGCATTTTAATACTTATCATATATCATTCCTTAGATCTTTCTTGGAGTATTTCTTGACAATTTATCCAAAGATTAATCATTCTGACTGTTAAAAAAAGGCAAATGATTCAACTTTAACAGAATTGCAATTCCATTTAATTTGATCATTTCTGTTGCTTTTGGCTGTTGCAGTGATGATGAGCACCTACAGCCAGGTCCAGTTTGGCACAAACAACAGAGGGAGGAATCTTGCACCCTCATTACATAGCAGCCACTCTAATTACATGCTGCTCAAGAGATGTTATTCTACACCTGATGGTGACAATGACAGCACCTCTGTCCCTTGCTCGTCTTTGCTTTTGTGTAACGGGGCGCGGGGTGCAACGCAACACCGTTCTAAATAAATGAAGCTTCTCCAGAAGGAAGGCCCAGTCAAGGAACAAAACACAGAGAAAAGAACTTGACTAGACAAGCTGAGAAGGCTGGTCATAATTTCACCTATTAACAGTTCAAATAAAATACATATGTGCTATTTTAATTGGTCCTAATTGGTCAAATGTATTTTGTTTCTGAAGTATTTATACGATTAGCTAAACAAATATACTCAAAGACAAAAATAAAACACGTCCAAGAATCATCATTCTCTATAAAACATTATTGTGGCAGTTTTCAAGTCCAAACTCAATGAAACATTGACACCTATTCCTTCATCATCACTATACCAAAGACATAATCTCTTTGAAATGCGTTATATCACATTGCTGCCTTTGCAACAATAGCCCGGAAGAACAGAGAGGGAAATTTTGGTTATTTTGGCACAGGCATAGACATTAATATTTAGCAAGTGTTACACATCATGCATGCTGTAGATGTTGTAAATTCTGACAAATGTAGGAATCAGCTCATTCGCTTTACATTTATGCAATTTGTTTGCAAATCCTGTGCTATTTGTGTTTTGTAAACCACACGAGGTTTTAAAAAATTTCAGCGTAGCCTGCGTGATCAATATAGTGAGTGCAGACCCTAAAACCATTGTTATATCATAAGTTCCCCCTTGGTCTAAAAAATAAATTAAATGTATTACACCGCTGAACACTTTTACACAAGTACACATTAGGCGGCATGTCTCCTAAAAGGTTTATGACATCCATTTAGTATCAGTGAAGCCAGCTTAACATGGCCATGTCAAGATAACATGTAAGCATCTAGTGGGCATTCATTGCCTGTCAGATGAGATTTTACAGTGGCCTTCAGGAAACGGAGCCTATGTTTCCCAAGCAGGGACAGGGGACTTAAAATAGCACCAAAAGAAAAAGAAAGAAATAGATGGGGGTGAGAAAGAGAGAGACAGGGAGGGAAAGAAAGTGAGAGCAACAGAGAAAGAGACAGAGGAGGCATTAGACTGAGAAACCTGCCCTATGATAAAGGTAGTTTTATAAACCATACACTCTTAAAAATAAAGGTTCCAAAAAAGGGTTTCAGCAGCAATACCATAGAAGAACCAATCTGGGTTCCCTAACAAACCTTTCAGGGAACAGCTCTTAAAAGATCAATTTTTTTCTATCTAAAGAACCTGTTTCCACTATAGAGAACCATTTGGGCAATGGAAAGATTCTATGGATATTAAAAGTTCTTCATGGAACCATCAATGTCAATAAAAAATGTTTTTTTTTTAAAAAACATGTCTAATGTAATTATTGTGAGTGTGATATTCTACAAACATGTTCTATAATCAAGAAGTTAAAATCATGTTTTGAACAAAACGTGGCCAGTTTTTTTTTTCCTCCATCAATGAAAAAAGTTGCAAAGGTATCGGAAAAAGAAAATTTTCCGATATTGTTAAGTAACACAGAGACTAGAATGGACTTTCTGATTAAAGCATTCTATAATCCGTCCACTCCAGCTTCACTCCGGGTTTTACTACTCTACTAATTTTACTACAACACAAGACCAAAAATCACTAGCATTGTAACAGTCCCAAAAAGGTGGACAGCTGACATTAAAAGCCATATTGGGTTATGTATTGGCTCTACATGAAAGCAGATTAGAGTAAGTATCTGTGGATAAAGTGGATATATGAGTGTCTCAAGCAGAATAATTTGAGAGGAGAGCCGTAAGAAGAGACTAGAAGAAGAGCGAGAGCAGCGCATACGTGATGAAAGGAAACAGAATATGGAATAGGTCCGAGCACACAGAGGCGCACAAAGTGCTCTTTACCAAGCTATAAGAACAGTATATTTCCACCATCTTTAGTCTTAATTCATCTCATTAGCCCCGTTCCAAGCCACAGAAGGTGAAAGCAAACTGCTTATTATCTCATGAAAGGTTGTGTATTAGTGATTGTTGGGTTGAAATTCACAGACTAAATAATTACCCTCTGTTTGTGTCTCTCTCTCCATCTTCCATGCATAATAAGAGGCTTCTGGTGAGATGAGTAATCTGGTTCCAGCATGCCTCTCCCGGCACGCTCCCCTCTTCACGCGATCGTCAGATGGCAAGTCAGCTTAGTCAACCCTTCGCTATAGGCCAGGATAATAATTGTTGTATTAATTGGTGTTGTCCAAGCTCAACAGAATATAAAAGATCTCACTGGGGCTAATAATTAATGTTTTTTTCGCTCTTAGTTCCTCTGTCTTCTGCTTTTCTTTCCTCTTACCATGCTATGTCTGTATCTCTCCCTCTCTCACACCCCACGACCCCTCCTTTCCTGTCTTTGGTTAGATGTTGGGTGCTCATTTACAGAGTTTTTGCATTATTAGCTGGCCAACAACAGCATTGCTGCCACTTTATTATGTTTATTCCAATTGTGAATGTACCTATAAAACTACAAGTGGTCCACAGTTGTGTACTGGGAAAGAACTTTCTGATAATGTCTATTGCCGAAGCCTGCTCTAAATTAAATTATCTTAAATTGATGAAATTATGGAGTTTGCCCACAGAAAGTCTGGTCTGATACCATCATGTTACTGTAAGTGCTACTGTGATGGAATAAATTATTATAATTCAGTCATAATAAGTTATTAGTTAAGTATTTTTAAAGATCATTTAAAAAAAATAAGCCATGTAGAGTTGAAATATCAAAAATACTGAATTTTCAAATAGGTTTCCCTCACTGTACAAAGTTTGAAATTTTTCAAAAAAGCCTGCAAAATGCTACAGTAAAAACCTATTATAGTTAATAAACAGTAAAAAATTGTAAATGGTT
This sequence comes from Sinocyclocheilus anophthalmus, assembly GCA_018155175.1. Classification (NCBI taxonomy): domain Eukaryota; kingdom Metazoa; phylum Chordata; class Actinopteri; order Cypriniformes; family Cyprinidae; genus Sinocyclocheilus; species Sinocyclocheilus anophthalmus. Next base: position 28,763 of record JADLZN010005034.1, on the reverse strand, counting down.
TAATATCACATTATATGTCATTTTACTCTAAAAACAGTCAAATGTATGGATTTTGCTCCATATCCTTTACAGTATAAAGCAGTAAAAGGACCAGGAGTTCACTTCACATATGATTATTATTTCTTGTTGTTGTTGTTATGAATTGTTATCAGTAGAACATCACATTAGAGTGTTTATGTAACAATATTAACATTATATATTAATTATTTTTAGTTAATAATATATATTACTTTATTATTATGGTGGTTATCAGTACATTTAAGGTACAAAGCAGATTTTGGTTATTAAAGTAGCTTGGTATATTAAGATTAAATCGCTTAATGAAATATTAATAAAAATATACAGGCGCCAGTATGTCATCTGAAACACTGTCAACATATTTCTACAATGTATTTCAGGCATATTTAGCTGCCAGTTGTTGTTTTGACAGTTTATTTTTTACAGTGCTGATTTTTTCACTGGCCTTCCATTGGCTGAACAAACAGTTCATCCCAACCCCAAACTAATCAGTTAAGTTTAATGAAAGTAATGATGCTGTTGTCAGGTTGGTCATGATGCCCAAACAACCATAACAATATTGTGATAGCACTTTTCATGGAAATCAACCTACAAATGTTCTACTTACAGTTGTATATTAAGCTGGGATAGGAGAATGTGTTTTAACATTGAAAAAAATTACACACTTTAAAGCAATAAGACCAAAGTTCTGTGCGGTTTTCCTGTGGAGGGTTTTTTTTGTTTGTTTTTTTGAGGTGACTGTAGAGGAGCCGTGCAATTTCATCCTCTGTACCAGTGTCAGGGACAAATTCACAATGCTTCATTATAACCAGTTGTACTGCAGAAAACGTATCAACAGATCAGAGTCAATCTTAAACATGTAATTCTAATTAAGTCTCAGTGCACTTGAACTGCTTAGTGGCTGTCAATAGATTACCCAACAGCCTTGCGTCTGCATATAGGTTGGTAATGGCCTTGACCCCCTACCCTTTACCCTCCTCAGAAAGACAGCAGTAAGACAACTAGTTCATTAAAACGCCTCATTAGTCTTTTTCCGGTATGAAGGTTGTTCTCGAAGTAACACATTTTTGGAGGTCCATTTATGAGCCTCTAACTGGGTGTTCATAGGCTAATCAAACTCTAAAGATCTGTAGCCACTCACTCAAAATTCAGGGGACAGATTCAGTGGGCTGACACAACAACCTTTTGCCCAACCTTCCCGAACCTCTTTCACCAATCTGAAGCCACCTGCAACACATTTGTATTAAAGTCCTGCTCTTTGTTAATCCCCAGCTGCATTTACTGTTCTCCTTAATTGTACCCACAGCCGTAGTGAGGAGGGAGATGGGTCCTGGTGTTAGCAACACGACTGTAATGACCTATTACGGGAAAAAATCTTGAGTAGCAGAGATATGTCTAACCTTTATTTTTAAAACAGGAAGAGAATTACATAGCATTGACATCTTATGATTGCAGGTCTGGCAGGTAGATTAGGCCATCTGTCTTAATTATAGGTGCATTCACAAAGGTGCAGAGCCAGGTGTACAAGAGAATTAATATATATAATTTTATATATATTTATTATATCTCTATATATATATCTATATATATATATATATGCCATCTAATCAGACCAATACAAATTAGTAGCAATTTTTATCACAGTTATTTAATTATGTTAATAAATGAGTACTTTAAAGATCCGATACATTCAAGGGGATGGGATGAATATTTTGTTCAAAATAGTAATTTTTACAGTGCAAGGAATGTATTTAATGCTATACATACTTACATACATATATGCTTTAATACAATGTTCTCTGGCAATTTATATTTTTGCAGTAATTTTGGTGTGGTAATGATGAGATATGGGCATGGCAGAACATGATGGGGAAAAAAACTGCATAAGATGCCCACAGGGCAAATCAAATGGCTGCCTTCCCAGCATGCACTGCTGTGTGAGATACTGGTAATTAACTTAATAGGGGCCTTTAATTATAGTGGACGGCTGATTCATGGCATGTGTTGATGCACCCCCACTGGCCTAAACAACTACTTGCTGTCTTTTTAAAGACAAATGCTAATGAATCTCATAGCAGGTTGTCTGACAGCAGTGGGAAAGCATATTTTTGAAATGGCATGACTGTGGCATTCTGGTCATGTGTGATCAAATCTTTGTTCATCACACTCATATGCATTCATAAAATTGCACTGATGGGCATATGTACATTTATTGTTGTTATTAACAAATAACTGCATCTCTAATATTACTAATATACAGGAAAAAATTAACAAGACATGTACAGGTTGTGGACAGATAATCAGATAATAATTTCCAACCATTTTGTACACTTAAATGGCAAATTAACATATGTAATAATTAATTTTGGCACAAATGTTAAGTGTAGTTTATATAGGGGAAAAAACATAAATAGGGAAAAATTAAGGAACAATAATGATAGTGTTATATTCACTAGCTGAGGTTTTGTGACAGTTGCAATGAAATAATCACAGTAAACTTTTTTGTGTGTGTTTTTTTTTAAATGCTTGACAATTTAGGAAGCTGGAGAAGCACAATATGCTGTCAGCTGCCCAACCCAAGCAATAACGCGTATTAATTAGTCTGATAAATTACGCTCAAAACAATGACATGTTTAAATAGCCCAATTTAGCTTGAATCGTAAATGAGATATTACATCAAAAGCCATCAATTTCCTCCTTTTTTTTCATTTGAAGAGGCGTGTGCCTTCCTGAAAGCATTTTAAAGGTTACGATTTCCTTTGACGATAAAGCAGTACCTTTTAATGAAATTCTAATTAGTAATTTCATGGACTTTGTTATTAAGCATATCTGATTAGTGCACATTTTTACAGCACAGCTCTAATTAAGAACACTTACTGTATGGTTTCTAACAATTCTTGTTTCAAAGATGGAGCAAATATGTTAAAAACCTATTTGGTAAACAATAAGTGTAGCAGTTCAGAGTTTTAATTAAGTTAAAGTGTGATTTCCCTCCACACCCTCTCATTCCATTATTGCGTTGCAGCAGTTCTCCAAAAATTAGCAGAAGTGTTTGCTTCTTTTGATATTTAGTCACACTGAAACTTAATTTAAACTATTTTCAATAGACTACTAAATCACACTAACTCTCTAAATGGCTTGAACAATATGAAATTTTCGTCATTGTATTTATGACATTAGAAGACTGTTAGGACAATTTTTCACTATGTAAATTTGCAATTTGCAAATGTGCCCTACTAATGACTGACTGATATAACTCTAGGTCTGGAAAATCATTCCAGACCTAGAGTTCAAATTCAAATTCGTTTCAGACTTTCCACATATGCACAGATGATCTGTGATATTTAGAAATACAGCAGTTCTTTGAGAATATAAATAAACCTATAACATTTCTATTATTACCATGATTGCATGGTGGAATTTGTAATCAAATACTGTATATATTTGCTATAAAAACTACACCAGATTGACCTGGCTCCTTGGGAGTCATTGATTCGTATTGCTATACATCTGACATTGACTTCTCAAATGGTCCCAGTACAGGCCCCTGTGGGACTCCCGCAGTCCCAAACTGCCAACGTATTTCCACAGTGGCGAACTGTTGGGCCAATGACTGACACCCCAGTACAGGAGAGCCCATTTAAAGTCCACAGAGCCCCACAGACCACCCCTCCAAACTTAAACCTTATCCCCCTCACCCCCACCCTTCTTTAACATGAAGTCTACCTTGTCAAGTCACAAGCAGGACCCGTAATTTGGTCTAATAATTACCAGACATCACCACAATGAAACATCAGTGTCTGAACTTCTTTGGGCCCAAATGAATTTTAATACATTTGGAAAAGGTTGGCCGGAGGTGGGAAAGGGCTTTCCAGAAAAAGGGAGGAGGGAGCTCACATGTGGAAGCACTTTAGGAAGTGATAAATGATTTGAAATCCATTGCGTACCCTAGAATGGAAATTAGGGCAAACAGGTGTTAAATGGTAACCACTGGTGCATTTTTTTAATCGGGATGGAAAAGGGTTCCTGGTCTTTAGGATCAGAGGTGTCAATCTGAGAGTGAAATGGTTTAGAAGTCTGCAGGCTTTACACATTTGACCCGTAGGCCTGGACTCTGCTGATCACTGCTGCTTTTGGAGAGCTTTACTACTGTTCAAATAAATACTCTTCTGTCCATGAACTGTGTGCTCTTGCTTTTGTTGCTTACCCTGGTCCCTTTAGACACTGCATGTGTGCTACTGCAGAATGCAAGGTCATGATATTACTTAAACAGCAATTGACATGATTCTTACTTTATTACATATCACATCATTTATGTATTGTGAAATCAGAGATTTCACACCTCGAACAGGTTGCACATTTCAATACTGAGATCTGAAAATCAAAATGTGTGTTACTGTGAAACGTTGTTAACTAAACTAAAACAATTACAAATATTTTTTGTTATTTGAAATAAATCTGAAATAAAATATAAATATTAGATGAAAAAAACAAAAATTAAAAATGTATTCAATAACATTGAAATAAAACTTAAACTGAAATAAAAATAAAAATTAAATTAAAACTGCTTAGAATTATTAAAAACTAAAACTAAACAATTACAAAAAGCACATAACAAAATTACAAAAAATTTAACTAAAATGAAGACTAAAAATATAAAAGCTAATTCAAAATATTAATAAAACACAGACAGTGTGTTGTAAAGGGGTTGACCATATTTTGATTTTAGTTTTGATATGAATAATTTTACATTTGTTACCACTTTTAATTTTTAATTATAGCTAAAATATGTGGGTTACAGTCTAATGTTTTTCTTTAGATAACAGAATATCAAAGAATGTGTCATTTTGCCAACAAATGACACAAGACCCTTTGTCAAAGCTAACGTGGTGGTCCTCAAGGTGATTTTGGTAGTTATATGAAGTCAGTTCCCCTCAAGTTCACACAGGTGCCCTAGCAGACGCAGATGTCTGAGCAGGTGTAGTTCATCACATTAACTATGAACATGTTCCACCAATCTTTGGAAACCACAAAGTCTCCAAATACTTTTTGCTTTCATTTTTTAAAACAGAACATCCGTCCATTCATTTTCTAAACTGCTTTAGCGTCTGCAGGGTCTCGGGAGCTGGAGCCTAGCTATGTCTTGGGCCACAGGTAATGGTCACCCTGAACGAATGGGCAATTAAACCAGAACATATTTTTATGTTTTTTTTTTTTAATGCAGAATACCTAACTAAAATCAAAATGAAATCATGTTCATGTCTTTGTAACATCTTAATGGCCTCATTTTAATGTTGTTGACTTAGAAGCCCTCAAAGTTAAATCCCTCTAAATAGCTTGAAACAAATTAAATGGTTTCCCTTTTAGTGATATAAACTATTCAGACTAATAAATTATCTCATAATTGTGATTTGTCAGATGGGCTGTTTTTCTGTCTCTTTCTCCATATCTTTTTCTCCGCCTGTCTCTCTGCTTCTCACAGCCACCCGTCAAACACTTGATTTTATGCAGAGTTCGGGAAAAGCAGTTGAATTGTCCACTTGTTTTAAGTCGAAACACTCTAGGCTTGTTTGGTGCCAGCTGTCCAAATACAAGAGGCTGAGATGATGATGGTAGTTTAGGGGGTTGAAGAGAGGGCCGCTCAGTCTGATGACGATGTGTTATATTTCTCTCTGACCCCAACACATCCCAGAATGCATTACAGCGTAGCACACTCTAATCAGGCAGCACACAGTGGGGAGATGGACAGATGGTGAGACTATTTATTGTAATTCAAGTTCATTTACATCATACCTATAGGCTGGCCCACTGCCCAGATGAAACATAATCCTATCTGTTCTCCAACACGAGTTAACCATTTCATTAGCCCAAGAGGAGGCTTTTCACCTATGTGGTGCTTTGCCATTGTTTTGCTATATTGCAGTTTTATGGGAGTTTCATTGGCTGTTTCATTAATGGACAAACTAATTTACCAGATCCTTTCTGCTTTAAAACTGCGGGAACAAAGGAGTGGGAGGGTGGAAATCAATCTTAGCCTTGTGGCAGAGCTGCTGACCCATTTATGCTTTGAAGACGGTCACTTTAAAAAAAAGAAAGGGAGGGAAGGGAAAAAAGAAAAGAGAAAAAAAGCATCTCAGAAGTTATTTAACTACAAACAACGCCTACCTTGCCCATTCCAGCTGCATAATCAAGCATAATAAGTGGCCTGCAAAGGTCACTTAATGTATTTCTAACACCGCAGACCACCTAATCCTGTCAGAGAGAATAAAATGGAAGGAGACTGGAGTGTGTGTGTGTGTGTGTGTGTGTGTGTGTGTGTGCGTGCGTGCGTGTGTGTGTGTGTGTGTAAGCTGCAGCATGGATTTGAATGTTTAACTCCATGAAGCCTCATATTTCTGCCCAAGTGTGGATCCATTTTTCCGCTTTAGTGGCCATCAAGGAATAGAGAAAATAACAATAACAGCAGGGGCAGGCCAGCAGCTCACAGTGGACTGAAATATGCCTGTAATGACTGCTCTTATTCTGGCCCTAAATGGAGACCTCCTCTGTCAGGCCCTGTAAAGCATATCTGAAACTCTGTGTAATATTCTTTCGAAGAGACATGACTACAAATCTGAAATTTTATTATGTGTTTACTTTAAAAAAAAAAAAAAAAAAAAAAAAAGAACAAGCAAGCAAGCAAGTATGGAACCTCTATCATCGAAGTCATTTTGATGAGACGTGGTACTTTAAGAGTTCTTAGTTCTGCATTTCTGTCGAGTGATACGCTCTTGCTGTAACCTAGGTAAAGAATAGTTTACCAAATATTGACAATTTATCATTTACTCACCCTTATGTCACTCCAAAACTGTGTGACTTTTTCTTTTTCTGTGGAACACAAAAGATGATATTTTGAAAAATGTATTTTATTGTCCATACAATAGAAGTCAATGAGGTCCAATGCTGTGCAGTGTTAGACACTATTGACTTTGATTGTATAGATAAAAACAGTTGGAACATTCATAAATTAGCTTCTTTTGTACGCCACAAAAGAAAGAGTGGCATAAAGGTTTGGAACGACATGAGTTAATAACGAGACAATTATTATTTTTTGATGGTTTTTAACCTTATAAAGCCATAACATATATAACATATTTTATTTATTTTAAATGGAAGAGCTTATTGAACCTTTAGACAAATAGTTTTATTTATAAATAGTTATTTTATTAATAGAAATATGGATATATTATTATATATATTATATACGATAGATTTAGTGCTGTCCAAGTTAATCGTGATTAATCGCATCCAAATAAAAGTTTTAGTTTACATAATTTTTTATGTATATTCATGCATTTAGCAGATGCTTTTATCTAAAGCAACTTACAGTGCATTCAGGCTATACGTTTTTTACCAGTATGTGTGTTCCCTGGAAATTGAACCCACGTCCTTTTGCGCTGCTAACGCAATGCTCCACCACTGAGCCAGGACACCGCTAATAAAACTACAGCATATAGGTGTGTGTGTACTGTGTATATTTTAGGTAAAAAAAAAAAAAAAAAAATAAAAAAATATAAAAATCCACACATGCATGTATATATTTCAGAAAAATTTTATTTTTATATATTAAATATATTTATATAATATAAAATATAAGAATATAAATAAATAAATGTATATACATGTAAATATTTTCAAAATATATACATAATAAATACACACAGTAAACACACATATATAATGTAAACAAACTTTTATTGGGGGGGGGTGGTTGAATGTGAATTATCGTTTGACAGCCTATATATTATATATAATATATATATATATTTATATGTGTTTGTGTGTTGTGTGTGTTTGTGTGTGGGTGGGTGTGTGTGGTGTGTGTGTGTGTGTGTGTGGGGTGTGGTGTATATATAGATAGATAGATAAATAGATGGATAGATAGATGGATAGATAGATAGAAGATAGATAGATAGATAGAATAGATAGATAGATTTAAATATATATATATTAAATGTTTATATTTATAATCAAGTCAAAAATGAATCCTTTCTTGTGGGGGGCAAAATTTACAATCCAGTGCAATACAGTGAGAATTATTAAATAATAATAAATAAATAATTTTCCTCAAAATCCTGATGTAACATGATTTTTTCTAAAAACAATATAGATATATATATAGATATATATATATATATTATATATCTATATAGATATATAGATATATATAAATATATATGGATAATCAAGTAAACTAAAAGTTCAGTAAGTGTTCATCTCGAAATATTTCTAACAATTTAAAAGTTGTTGTTATGTTTACTTTATAAAAATATTTCACAGCAAAAATACACATGTACTATTTTAAAAATTATACTTAAAGGCCTTTTACTTGCTAAAACAAAAAACATAAACTATCAATCAGACAACAGCAGACATGCATTACATTGTGTATAACAGTTTTTTCAGCAGGGTCAATCACGTTGATAATTTAGAGGCCTTAGAAATTGTTTATCAAAGATCCAGTAAGCACGGAATTATAAAAAATAATTGGGTGAACTACCCCTTTAACAGCATTTTTTTTTCAGACTATTCTCATTCTGTTGTGGGTACAGCAGCAGAGCTCAAAGCCCCATGCTGAAGAGTTTGTTAAAGCGTGAAATTTAGAGATGCATGTGACGCTAGACCAGTCATGAGGCAAAACAAACAAAGACGTCACGGAAGACAAACAGAGATTTGAGTGCATCATATGCCTCGTTCTCTTCCCTTGGCTCTGTCAAAACACCTTTCCCGGGATCTGTGAAACAGACAGAGTCCATTAGGAGCTCAAGCATATAATCACATCTCTGTAATGAGTTATTAATTAAACTAGGGGCATTCATTGCCCCGCTAACAGCCTCATAAACAATTGACTGGAGATTTGTGTTTTTTGACTCACTGACACCATTAAATAAATCAATATTGGGTTTTGCAGCAAGAGCTCTGTGCCTAGCTCTCCCTGGTTTTTGCCAATCAGCCTCGTTGAATACTAATAAGGGAATTAGTCGCCTCATATTCCGCATGTGTCCCATCAAACAGATCCTTATCAAGAGGGAGCAGAAGACTCATTTGCATGGAGGAAGACTGCTTTGTAGGTAAAGATTTCACAATATGTCATTCATTTCGATTCGTTTCCCATCCTCCATCTTCCTCTCTGGCTGCACAATCACACACACACTTCGCTTTTGCCCAAACAACAAAAACATGGTGTGCCATAGCTGGCCCCTTGGAAGCAGTTTATCCTGCTGTGACAACTCTTGAATGCTTCTTCAAATGCGCCTGCTTTAATGTTAGCGCAGTGTTTATCGTATTTTTTTTATTTATTTTCTGAAGCATCCTACTTTTCTAATGATATCTCTGTCCTTTCTTTGAAAACGCTGCCACCAACGAGCGGAGACCCAGCCAACCCCAGCTAGCATTCGGTTCCTTTTGATAGCTGCGCCAATCGATAAGTGTTGCACTTAGCACACCTAATGATGTTTACTATTCAAAGCGTGGAAAGAGAGGCTCTAAAGTGTGCTTTTATGTGTGATGTGTTAGCCAGAAAGCATGAGAAAAATCTGACATGATTAGGCTAAGGACTGCACCTAAAGCTAATTGGCACAACAAACATGTCCATATACTTAAAATGTTCTTGAGAAAAAGATCATGTAAATAAAATCAGGTTGAGTCTGTGCAATTCCATTTCCTTGAATGTAGAAATGATATGGCTGCCAGTTTAACTGATGTTTTAAAAGTATGAACATACATTTTTATGTATAAATACATTATATAATGTATTGTATTTTAGTTCATGTTTATTTTATTTCAAATAAAAAAATGTTCTTTCTTTCTTTCTTTCTTTCTTGTCTTTTTAATTTGGTTTTTGTTAACTATAATAACCCTGCGGGGTAAAACATCTGTGAATATGTTTTTCAGTGCACTTTATTACCTTCCAGTTTCCATGATATCTTGCATTAGCAATCCTTCATCTTGCCCAAGTCAGTCATTTGGCAATCACTCTGCACTCATTTACACTTAGTATTCAATAAACCACTCTCTTAACTGAAGTTAAGGACATAATTATGCTCGGCCTCCCCCACTTCTCTGATCCTGAAATCATTATCAAGGCCCAGGTTTAAGTTTCACCAGGTGGACAGGGGAAGGAGAGAAGCACTCATTTACTCAAACCCAGCAGTGATACTGGGTCCATCCCTCCTCTCCTCACCTGAGTGCCTCGCAGAAAGGAGTTGGCAGGGGGGAGGCCGTGCAGAGCGAACCCCTCGTGTGTGGTCGCAGCTCTTTGGGGCTAATGCAGGAGATTGACTCTTTAATTGAGGCAAGAGTGATGCTCATCATCTCTCATTAATGAGGCCAGTTAGAAAAGTGGGAGTGCGTGTTTGAGAAAATGAGAACGTGAAAGAGGGAAAAAGAGAGGTGAAGAGGCTCCGAGACATGCCTGACCATCTCAGGGTGGTCATTAGTCACGAATCGCTCTGTGTTGTGTGTGCGTATGTGCATTCAGAGTGTCTACTGAGGCAAAAGAGAGGCTCGCTTATGATATCAGGTATCAATCACAGTCAATATGTCCAATTAAGATCAAAGCGCCACGTTATTTTGAACTTCCCTGAAAAGAAAAATGATCTCCTAATTAATATAGATTATCCAGGACAGACTGGAAGAAGAGAAAGGGACCGGTCTAGACCCAGAGCAGGGTACCCCATGTGTTCACACCAGTCCCACTTAAACTACTCCCTCTCTTGTGGTGCATAACAGCAAGGGATTATGGGGGGACGAAGTGGGCATCATTAAAAACCTGCTCCTTTGGGTTTCATTGAGAAACGATTGGTGATTAAGTGTTTGAAATCTGCTACAGACCAACATTCGATAGAGAATAAGAGCAAGATAGAGGTGAGGTGAAACTCTATCTGTCCTGCTTATGCAGTCAATTTTCCCATTCTTTATCCCTCTTACTGCACCAGGATGTGTTCGCGGCTCGCGCCGCCCGGCGAGGTTGCCAAACTCATTTCACCTCGTGGACCTCAACTTGACTGCAAGCCAGACAACCCAACGTGATAAGGCCGCATTAAACCTTCACTCTCCTAAGGGAGGGTTATTATACAGACAGAGAGATGCCGCTCTGCATGTGAGAACAACAGGTAATGCTACATCACACTGGCATCGCGTTCGCAACATTAAAGGGGGGATAAATCCATGCCATTACTATTCATATCTCCAGATAGGTAGAGAAAGTAAAGAGTATAAAGAGAAAGAAAGAGGTAAAAGGGTTTCTTCTGTCCATACAGCCTTTCCAACAACAGAATACCACGGCGCTAGTGGCAACGTTCATGTGTCCTGGAAGTAAAAAATCCATTCATTTTCTCCATAGGGGAATTTATATATATGAATGATATACAGTGGGTACGGAAGTATTCAGACCCCCTTAAATTTTTACTCTTTTTATATTTCAGCCAGTTGCTAAAATCATTGAAGTTTATTTTTTTTCCTCATATGTACACTCAGCACCACATATTGACAGAAAAACACAGAATTTTGACATTTTTGCAGATTTATTAAAAAAGAAAAAAACTGAAATATCACATGGTCCTAAGTATTCAGACCCTTTGCTCAGTATTTAGTAGAAGCACCCTTTTGATCTAATACAGCCATGAGTCTTTTTGGGAAAGATGCAACAAGTTTTTCACACCTGGATTTGGGGATCCTCTGCCATTCCTCCTTGCAGATCCTCTCCAGTTCTGTAAGGTTGGATGTAAACGTTGGTGGACAGCCATTTTTAGGTCTCTCCCGAGATGCTCAATTGGGTTTAAGTCCGGGCTCTGGCTGGGCCATTCAAGAACATTCACAGAGTTGTTGTGAAGTCACTCCTTCATTATTTTAGCTGTGTGCTCATTGTCCATTGTCTTGTTGGAAGGTAACCTTCGGCCCAGTCTGAGGTCCTGAGCACTCTGGAGAAGGTTTTTGTCCAGGATATCCCTGTACTTGGCCGCATTCATCTTTCCCTCGATTGCAACCAGTCGTCCTGTCCCTGCAGCTGAAAAACACCCCAACAGCATGATGCTGCCACCACCATGTTTTACTGTTGGGACTGTATTGGACAGGTGGTGAGCAGTGCCTGGTTTTCTCCACACATTCCGCTTAGAATTAAGGCCAAAAAGTTCTATCTGGTCTACATCAGACCAGAGAATCTATTTCTCACCATCTTGGAGTCCTTCAGGTGTTTTTTATCAAACTCCATGCGGGCTTTCATGTGTTGGGCCACTCTGCCATAAAGCCCCGACTGTGGAGGGCTGCAGTGATGGTTGACTTTCTACAACTTTCTCCCATCTCCCGACTGCATCTCTGGAGCTCAGCCACAGTGATCTTTGGGTTCTTCTTTACCTCTCTCACCAAGGCTCTTCTCCCCCGATAGCTAGTTTGGCCGGACGGCCAGCTCTAGGTAGGGTTCTGGTCGTCCCAAACATCTTCCATTTAAGGATTATGGAGGCACTGTGCTCTTAGGAACCTTAAGTGCAGCATAATTTTTTTTGTAACCTTGGCCAGATATGTGCCTTGCCACAATTCTGTCTCTGAGCTCTTCATTCATTTTTTTGACCTCATGATTCTCATTTGCTCTGGCATGCACTGTGAGCTGTAAGGTCTTATATATACAGGTGTTTGGCTTTCCTAATCAAGTCCAATCAGAATAATCAAACACAGCTAGACTCAAATGAAGGTGTAGAACCATCTCAAGGATAATCAGAAGAAATGGACAGCACCTGAGTTAAATATATGAGTTTCACAGCAAAGGGTCTGAATACTTAGGATTATGTGATATTTCAGTTTTTCTTTTTAATAAATCTGCAAAATGTCAACAATTCTGTGTTTTTCTGTCATATGGGGTGCTGTGTGTACATTAATGATGAAAAAAAATTAACTTAAATGATTTTAGCAAATGGCTGCAATATAACAAAGAGTGAAAAATTTAAGGGGGTCTGAATACTTTCCGTACCCACTGTAATTATATACTGCATACACACTCTTAAAAATAAAGGTGCTTAAAAGGATCTTCACAGCGATGCCACAGAAGAACCATTTTTGGTTCCACAATGAACCATTCAGTCAAAGGTTCTTTAAGAACCATCTCTTTCTTACCTTTTTATAATCTGAATAACCTTCTTTCACCACAAAGAACATTTTGTCAAACAGAAAGGTTCTTCAGAAGTTAAAAACGTTTTTTATGGAACCATTTAGACAAAAAGGTTCTATGGCATCGTGAAGCACCTTTAATTTTAAGAGTGTATATATGTGTGTGTGGTGACCCTGGCCCCCCCGGGGGGGACAAACCCGTCATAAGGGTACATTTTCAAAATTGCCGATATTTATACCTCATCTGAAAGCTGAATAAATAAACTTTCCATTGATGTATGGGTTGTTAGGACAGGACAATATTTGGTCGAGATACAACTATTTGAAATTCTGGAATCTGAGGGTGCAAAAAAAAATCTAAATATTGAGAAATCGTCTTTAAAGTTGTCCAAATGAAATTTTTAGCATTGCATATTACTAATCAAAAATGAAGTTATATATTTACGGTAGGAAATTTACAAAAAAATTTAATGGAACATGATCTTTACTTAATAACTAATGATTTTTGGCATAAAAGAAAAATAATAATAGAATATAAAAAATAATTAAAATAATTTTGATCCATACATGTTTATCATTTTGGCTATTGCTCGCGACTCAGACTGGGTTGTGCGCCAGGTCACATATAATATTTTTATATATATATATATATTTCCATTTTTTTTATTTATCACAGTTTAACAGTGCACTTCCTGCTATGAGACTAATACAAAAAAACACCCATGATCCTGCAGAGAAATATTACCAGATTAGAGTAAATAAATCATGGTAAATAAATAGTACTCACTCAAATGAAGCATTGTACTGTAAAGAAGTAATCAAACAGTTGTCTTCCTACAGTTTCAAACCACTTATGTTTTTGTATATATCTGAATATTTTACAATAGAAACTTAAGATATATTGTTTCTGTATTTATAATGAACATTAATATTAATATTACTAGTTTTCCCTTTTTAATTTGAAAACCTAATTCGCAACAAAATATTTGTCTTTGTGTCTAAAACAATATTTTTTGCTTTAAATCCAAGTTTGTAATGTTGTGCTTCATCTCTGAGCTGGTTAGTTCGGTTCCAAAAATCCATCTTTATTTTAAAATCCCTATTTAAAAAAAAGAATTGGAAAAATACTTTAAAAGTGGCCATGCACAGTTGCTCTCTATAGCAGTCTGGAAATGGTTGATGACCATTACCTGGCTTGCACATGCTTATGCTTTCATCTACAGCGTTAAGTCACCATCATTGCTGTGGTGGTGAAAGTGTTGACAGACGTGTTCTCACACTCACCTGCAGTACTCCATAATTTCCAGTGACGTAGTCATAGTGATAAGTTACTTTCGTTTTCATTTAATCTTCAAAGAAGGCGAGTAGACGCAAGATGGTCAGTTTCTTTTGCACAGCACATGTGGGACCTAAAGCAAAGATGTGGTGTATAGTTTAGTAAGCTTACATAAACTACATGGAATCTGCAGTGGAATAAAAGGCTAGAATAACATTATTGTGTTACTAACTTTAAACGAGTATCAGTGACTGGACCCAATGAACAGTCAATGACATCACTCCGTGGTGTATTAAACTCTATGTGGCCAAATTATTACTAACAGGGATCGTTCTCAGGACTTTGGCAAACATTTTTCCAGTAATGTTAATAGAACTTTCATTCAGTTATCTTGTCTTTAATGTTCTAGAAACATTATTTATACATCATTTATGGAATGTTTTTGTTTTTTCTGAAAAGTTTTAGTTGGATGTTTGTCTAACATTGTTTTTAATGTTAGCACTTGTTTCAGAATGTTTAGAGAATATTTAAAAGTAATGTTCCCATAATGTTTGCAAAATGATAAAAGAAAATGTTCCCATAATGGATAACCAAGAAAAAAAAAACTTTTTAAAACTTAAAAAAGAAAAAACTGGACGTTTTGAACGTTGAGAGAACAATAAGAAATAACATTTTCATAACTTATTGGGAAGAATGTTCTTAGAAAATATTTTTGTTTATTGGTACATATTTTATGCTAAAGTTAAACTAAGATAATATCACTACAAGGAGATTGTGTCATCTGGATCAATAAGCATCACAACCAGGATCAATAACTTGTAACTAATTTGTATGAACAGGATTTTTACCATTAAAAAAGATATGCAGCAAATTTTGTCAAGACAAATTTGCAACTTTGTTTAAGAGTGGTAAGAGGACCTGTGTCGGGGATATGCAGATATGTTAAGCAGTCTGTGCGGTACGGACTAAAAGCTGTGGGGTGAGCAGGGTGAAGAGGCAGCCTTAGTCCACTGGACAGGTGTAGGTAAACTGATCCCGGTGCCACCCAGCTTCAGGATGAACTTGTATTCACCGTCCCTCTGAGGTGGAGGTCAGGAGGATCGTCCAATCAGCTGCAATCAGAGAGAGAGGACACCCCTCTACCCCTCCTCTGAACCAATGAAATGGAGACAGGTCACCCCGGTCCAATTAAGAGTCATAAAACATAATCAAAATTCAAAGGCTAGTCACTACGGTCTCCATTACTGGGGTTGGTCAGGCTCTGAGGCCAGCACTGATATCTGTTGACCATGCGTTAAACAAATACATTGTGTTCATAGGCCTGAGCCTCACATCTCAGGTGAACTTGACACAATGGCCTGAACCTGACCATCATTAATAGTGACCTACGCATGCCTAAGGAGCGTTCAGTGAAATAAAGAAGAATAAATGTGCTTCTGTTTGCATCAAAGCACTTTCAGATGTTCCATAAACACTGGACAAAGCCATGAGAGGTTCTGTGGCTTGTTTGTTCATTGTTTGTTTAGGAAAATGCTCCTTTTTTGTTATTGCAGACTTAATTCTCTTGTAAATTTGGATTTGTGTTTTCTGTGGTTTGGTAAATATTACCAGCACTAGCCGTTGTGGAGTAAAACACTTCGTGCCCAGTAGATATTTGCTCACACAGTTAGAGAAAGACTGTTACTAAGTCATGAGAGAAGTGTCTGATGCTCAGTAAAGCAGCATTTTTTAAAATCAAAAATACAGTAAAAACAGTAAAAATCTGAAATATTATTACAATTTAAAACAGTTTTCTATTTTAATATTTTTTAAAATGTAATTTATTCATGTAAAGCAAAGCTGAATTATCATTATCATTACTCCAGTTTTCAGTGTCACCTGATCCTTCAGGAATCATTCTAATCCGCTGATTTGGTGCATGATTTGGAGTATATTTATTATAATCAATTAAATATATATATATATTTTGATTATATTTTTATGGAAACTGTGGTATTTTCTTTGATGAATAAAAAGTTAGAAAGAACAGCATTTATTTTAAATAAAATATTTTGTAACATTATAAATATATTTAATGTCACTTTTGATCAATTTAAAGTGTCCTTGCTAAATAAAATAATTCTTTTAAATAAATAAAATCTTATTTACCACAAACTTGTGAAGAGTAGTGTATTTGTATCACTTCCTCTACTGTGTTCGCATGTTCAGTTGAATTTTGACAACTCATGGTAATTTGTTGTTAAAAGTTGTCAGTAGTAATATCTAATTATTTGACATGGATTACTCAATTATGGTTTGTACATGTGAAAATATCTAATTTTGTGTTGAAAACAGACAGTTCTATACATGTAAAAGGATAAGTGTATTTACAACAGAATGTGTATTATCATAATGTTTTTTATCATAAAAGAGATTTCATCATCTGATAAGCGTCTTTCTTTCATACACTACCAGTCAAACATTTAAACATACCTGAATTCAAACGTTTTTAATTTTTTTTTTTTTTTTTTTTCTTTTTTTTGTTTTAAAAGATCCAAAATAACTATACAAACACTATAAGTAGTTTGTCCAAATCTTTGACACTGATCTGCATAACCTTAAAAGAATGCTGTGTGAAATATGTGTTGGCTTATTAAATATTTTGGCTAATTATGTAGTAACACATTGTACTGTATTTAATAGAGTTCTGCATCTTCCCCCTATAATCAGCGTATTAAATGAGAAAAAAAAAGTCCATTCCATCTGGATCTTGTCATAACCCTTCAGGAGTGACACAACAGCTGGCGTACACAATGAACAGGAAAGTGAGTGAAAATTCAAAAGCATTTTTTTTCCCAGATCTGACACTTGTTATATTCGGATTACATAGAAACATCAAGCTTGAGCATATTTCTCATTTCTCCACTACACCCTAAACAAAGAGCCACATTATGAGTAATATTCTTCCGGCCCAGAGGGATGTTCTGGCCTGGGGCAGCACCTGTGGTTGACATCTCAACTCAAAACCTTATTAAACCTGCCCATCAACCTTGTAGGCCTCTACACCTGTCCAACAACAAACATGTCAGGGCTTTCAGTCTGCGCTTGAGGCGATTCTTCGTTACACAAACGTGCATACTTAAGATGATGTGTGACTTGTGTCTGTCTGAGTGTGTGTGTGTGTGTGTGTGTGCGTGCGTGCAAATGTGTTTGTCTTGGACTGTAAATCCAAGTGTTTACTTGCAAAAACGTGCAGTGTGTGTGTGTTATCAGTGCATTGCAGTGACAATGAGAGACTATAAAGCATTTAAAATGGCATAAAACGAGGATCAAAAGTGCAGGACTTCGCCTTTATTGATGTGTCCTTTCTCAGGTTGAGACATGTCCACTAATGACCAAAGACATGGTGGTTTGTAGCCAGTGGCATTGGCTGTGCATAATGATAGAAGCATGTCATTGCCACTTCCTCCCCCTGCAGTGTGCTCATAGGATATGAAGCTGGTAGGAAATTAGGCTGAGATTTGTAGAACTCCTTTCATGTGTCTGGCGGCCATGTTGTTTTATTATTTTGGTACAAGTAATAGAGCTCTGAAGGCCAAGAATCTGTTTCTAAAGGTCAAAGTAGATGGGTGGGGGGGTACTTGCACATGGTAAGTTTAATGTTTATGTGTGCTAGCATGCTCCCGACGGACTGGGATAGGCTCCAGTATCTATACTACCCTACATAGGACAAGCGGTTTGGATGGATGAATGGGTGCACTAGCATTCTGGTAATATTAGTGTATATTACAATGAGATGTTTTCTCAAAATCTCAGAAAATACACTTGCACTCCTTAACTGTTGTTTTGACATTTCTTGAACTATTAAACATAATGAAAAATACATTATTTGTGTCCTAAGTGACATACTATACGCTGTGCACTTACATTACATTATGCACTATGTACTCTTCCATCTACTATATGAATTTTATATGGTTATTTTGTCATCCAACATTGTTTAACATTCCACACTTAATTTTTCTGGTTAGTTAAGTGCATCATCCTGGTATGTACTTTTTCAGTGTGAACATACGACTGCCCTATTTATACTACAAAATGGCATAGAATAGTGAATAAGCAAATTAGGACACACCTATTGTGTTTATTCAGATTAATTAGGCCTATTTTCAAATGCGGGTAATGTTTAGTTGATTTGATCAGTTGATTTTTGTTTCTATTTCAGAGTAAAAAAATTAATACAAAATTAAAAATAATAATAATAATTGTGAGATGAATCAGGTTTATTTACTACAACTAAAACCAAAACTATAAAACATTTCTTGGAATAAAATAAACATTAAATGAAACAAAATAATATATATACAACATTTCTCATTTTGGGGTAATTTAAACTGTATATAATTTCCACTAAAATAACACTGAGATGAAGTTTACAATTAGAAATAAAGTCACATTAAGAGGTATAAAGTTACAATTTTAAAAAATTAAGTCTTACAGTTGCAATTACAATATATAAAGTGACAACTGCTATTATTTCTGAGGTAGGCATTCATAGATTTGTCATCTCACAAACTTGGGAAATATCTGACTTTGACATTTACTTGTGAATCTTTTGCTGGACTTTGAGTCTTTACATAGAATCATTTCAATTGTTTTATTCTCACATGAACTGAATTTACTCAAGATTTTTCACATTACAGGTTTAACCACATTACACACCCAACGCCTTGTAGAGAGTGCGACTGTGTCGTTTTTATTTTCGCTCTTACATTCCTCAGGCTTAGCACTGTCATAAGTTATTTTCTGCTCCACCGCAAACCCTAATTGATCGCCCTCAAAATCAGCTTTACATTGTATGGGAAGATGACGGCATTTGATACCAATATTATGCACTGCACTTGCCAGCTAATGCTATTTTTTCTGCTCTGTTGGAACCCAGCGTCTAGACAAAGTGTATGTACACAAGAACGCAGTAAGGATAAATGTTTAGACAGTCATTATTGTAATTTTAAAAATTTTAAGGTTGACTTGCTTTCAGATGGAGTTGACTCTGATTGTTGGAGTGTGTGAAGCTGCCATGCCTCGGCTTGCACTCGTTCAACTTTATTGCTGTCTTGCTTTAGACAGCCGAGTCTCTTTCGAACATAGGATGATCTAATTACATAAATAAAGATCTGTTCTAGCTGTCAATCATCATGTAGGCAAAGCTGCATCAAAACTTTTGTGTGACAGTGACATGTAGATGGAGATTAGAGAGATGGAAATTGTGTTGTTGACTGAGTCTAGCTTTGTTTGCTCATTATGTTACAAATGTGCCAAATGACGCGCCCAAATTTCTTGCATGACAGATGGTACAGCTGTAAATATTATTGCAAGAATGTCAACACATACAGTGCAACAGCGCTAAAATATAGTCGATTTAGCTGTAAAACCCTCTCTCTTCTTCATTTAAGATATTCCAACTCCACTCAAGTCCACAAAGTCTATTCAGATCCAGTGACTACATGGATTATTTCCATTTTTCATGTTAAACCTATTTGGACAGTTGCAAAAAAAATACAGTTTGCATAAATACACGGCATCACAACAGAAGAAATTATTCGAATGCCTGCCGTTTCTGATCTTTATAGTCAAATTGTGCACTTTATAAGTATAGAAAGGAATTGCCCGTATCTTAAGACATAACACAACAGTTTTAACCTACATTTTTCTCAGTTTAGCCTGAGGTTAAAAGCAATAACCATCAGTTAAACACCTGGGATGGAGAGTAATTCATCTGACCTTAAACAGCCACGAGCACAGGAAAAGAAAGAGGGAACATTAGCGAAGCCATCAGAAGTCCTGACGTCGCTTGCGCTTTAAAGCTGATTCTGCTGTCGTTGTTTTCTTTATTTCACCAGTACATAAAGAAAAATGCTAGCCGAATCAATCCCAACTTATCACCATGAGCTCATAAATGTCCAAGAAGATGTACTAATGACAGTTTAGTGAGAGGGAAGTCAGCTGAGAAACCCAAACACACACACCTTCTTTCCCAGTGTGGTAGAGAGGTCATGGAAAGCCGAGGGGCGGATGGACTCATGGCTGTGCATGAAAGCTGGTTTGGTGCAGTGTCTGTCGGATGGATTGAGCTGATCACAAAAGCATATCGCACAGGATGCTGTCCCCTGGCCCTAACGAGAACTGAATTATAGAGTAACAGGAAATTAAAAAATTCTTGCAATGCCGATCCACTACTCTTAGCCGTTGCACTCTGACTTGGACTGGCCCTGCTTTGAACTTCAGCCACTGAACAGGTTCTAATATGGGAACTATTAGAGCCATAGCAAGAATTGGTTGTTTTTCCATCTGGTTTCTTTCTGCTGTCTTTTTTTTATGCATTTCAGTCATAAAATTTACATCATTTCGTCAAAAATCAAGTACTCCAGTACTATGATAAACCCTTCGCTTTGACTTACATTCTCAGCAAATCTTGACAATTTTTAGCCTAAGTTCAGAGTAAAAGAGCAATGTTGGTTGCCATGGCTTCAAACAGACACATTTAAATGAATCATCCACCTCTAATTCCCTAATCTGAGGGAATTATACTGCACAGAAAACTGATCACTGAGGAAAACCCTCTGAACCTAATACCTAGTCAATTAATGTCATAGTGCAAAGTGCGCTGGTTTACGATCAATACTGTATTTAAAAGTTGTGAAAACATCTATTTGTCAAAGCTGTCATTTTGAGTCAAACTGTACATGGCAAAGGAAAACGGAGCTACATGGAGCTTATTGCATTTGCAAGGAGAGGAAAACCATAGCTGGATTGTTTTAATATTTAAACAGCATATGGAAGTTGTTCAGAAAGCATTTGTACTTCCCTGCTAATAAAGACTCTTACATCAGAAGGGTTTGTTGCAATTACCTTAGTTAGCTGGAAATGTTGGACCCAGCAAGAGGCTGATTTTACTAAACATCCGAAGCAAAGACCTACACGTGTGTTTATGGACTTGTTGGCACATTTAGGGCAGGGAATGCTCTGATGACCAACACAGGTAATGAGGTATGACTGTATTACACACACTAGCTAGAGCTGAATTCCCTGAGGAACCACTATACTGATTGGTTGAAGGGGCCCCTGCCATATTACGGTTAGCGATTAGCAATAAATATGACATCACTTTACTCATATGTCTACAGAATTCATAGGATTGTGAAGTCTACTAAAGTCACAAAGATTAAATAGAGGTTTAAATAGATTATATAACATACTAAACTGTAAATTCAAAGCTACATTGAACAAAATTATAAACGCAACACTTTTGTTTGTTGCCCCCATTTTTCATGAGCTGAACTCAATGATCTAAGACTTTTCCAATGTACACAAAAGGCCTATTTCTCTCAAATATTGTTCACAAATCTGTCTAAATCTGTGTTAGTGAGCACTTCTCCTTTGCCGAGATAATCCATCCACCTCACAGGTGTTGCATATCAAGATGCTGATTAGACAGCATGATTATTGCACAGGTGTGCCTTAGACTGGCCACAATAAAAGACCACTCTAAATGTGCAGTTTTATCACACAGCACAATGCCACAGATGTCGGCAAGTTTGAGGGAGCGTGCAATTGGCATGCGGACTGCAGGAATGTCCACCAGAGCTGATACCCGTGAATTGAATGTTCATTTCTCTACCATAAACCGTCTCCAAAGGCGTTTCAGATAATTTGGCAGTACATCCAACCGGCCTCACAACCGCAGATCACATGTAACCACACCAGCCCAGGACCTCCACATCCAGCATCTTCACCTCCAAGATCGTCTGAGACCAGCCACCCGGACAGCTGCTGCAACAATCGGTTTGCATAACCAAAGAATTTCTGCACAAACTGTCAGAAACCGTCTCAGGGAAGCTCATCTGCATGCTCGTCATCCTCATCGGGATCTCAACCTGACTACAGTTCGTCGTCGTAACAGACTTGAGTGGGCAAATACTCACATTCAATGGCATCTGGCACTTTGTAGAGGTGTTCTCTTCACGGATGAATCACGGTTTTCACTGTACAGTGCAGATGGCAGACAGCATGTATGGCGTCGTGTGGGTGATGTCAGCGTATTGCGATGTCAACGTTGTGATCAGTGGCCCATGGTGGCTGTGGGGTTAGGGTATGGGCAGGCATATGTTATGGACAACGAACACGGGTGCATTTTATTGATGGCATTTTGAATGCACAGATACCGTGACGAGATCCTGAGGCCCATTGTTGTGCCATTCATCCACGACCATCACCTCATGTTGCAGCGTGATAATGCACGGTCCCATGTTGCAAGGATCTGTTCACAATTCCTGGAAGCTGAAAACATCGCATTTCTTGCATGGCCAGCATACTCACCGTACATTTCACCCATTGAGCATGTTTGGGATGCTATGGATCGGCGTATACGACAGTGTGTTAATATCCAGCAACTTCGCACAGCCATGAAGAGGAGTGGACAACATTCCACAGGCCACAATCAACAACCTGATATACTCTATGCGAAGGAGTTGTGTTGCACTGTGTGAGGCAAATGGTGGTCACACCAGATACTGACTGGTTTTCCGGACCCCCCCGGACCCCCCAATACAGTAAAACTGCACATTTTAGAGTGGCCTTTTATTGTGGCCAGCCTAGGGCACACCTGTGCAATAATCATGCTGTCTAATCCGCATCTTGATATGCCACACTGTGAGGTGGATGGATTGTCTCGGCAAAGGAGAAGTGCTCACTAACATGTATTTAGACAGATTTGTGAACAATATTGAGAGAAATAGGCCTTTTGTGTACATAAAAAGAAAATCATGAAACTCATGTACATCATGAAAAATGGGGGCAAAAACAAAAAGTGTTGCGTTTATAATTTTGGGGCAACATGAACCTATTTTTGGAGCAGGCCAGACCAGTGATTCTCTTGAATCCGTAGGTGAGTTAAGACATGACTGAAAAAGAAAAAAAAACTTTTTAGGTAACTTATTCATTCTATATTCAAGTGAAAGTCGAAACAACCTTGTTGTACAGTTTTGTTTGGTAAGTAAAGGGGAATCAAGTGTGATGACAATTTTCCTGTTTTTAAAGCAATTTGAATTTGAATTGATTGGACAGATCAAATCTAGACATGCCCCAGACATACACAATAATAGTGCAACTTAAAGGGGCAGTTCATCCGAAAATAAAAAAATCCATCATCATTAACTCACTATCATATCATTCCAAATCTATAGCCTGTGACTTTATTTCTTCTGTTGAACACGAAAAGAGAACTGTTGAAACATTCTTCAAAATATACACCACTGTGCAAAATATTTTTTTATGTTTTTTGAACAAGTCTCTTATGCTCATCAAGGGTGCATTTATTTGACCAAAAATACAATAAGCCTAGGGGTGTGCGATATGACGATTTTTGATCGTGAATGATAACAATGTCTCCACGATCTGCTTTTGAAGAAATAGTATTGCGCTACATCGCACACAGTTCTGGCGCCTCAGTCTCAAACTACACAACATACATTCACATCAAATGTTAACTAGGCGGTAGCGTTACACTCACGGGACACTGCACTGCAATCACAAAAGTACATTATTTGCATATGCTTTAAAGCCTTGCCGGTTAAACATTTAATTCACGTGCTGTTCTGACATGCACATTTTCTGAGCGCTCACACATGAAGCGTGTCTTTTATCTTTCGTGTCTGATTGCGCTAATACTGTCAAAACACACAAGTTTTACATATAAACACATTTGTTATGTCTAAAGTGAAAGTAAACTGTTGAGAGAAAAATGGATGCGTGCCTGTATATTATGTGTGCAGGTCTTAAAGTGACAGTACAAAACATGCTGCCGCTTGTCATTAAAGAGATAGTTCACCCAAAAAAAAAAATCTGTCATCATTTACTCAACCTAATGTTGTCCCAACCTGTTCTTATGTTGAACACGAAAGAAGATATTTTGAAGAATGTGGGTAACCAAGCAGCTGCTGGTCCCCACTGACTTTGTTTTTTCCAAATATTATGGAAGTCACTGGTGACCAGTAACTGTTTGGTGACCCACATTCTTCAAAATACCTTTATTCAACAGAAGAAAGACACTCGTTCAGCTTAAAAACAACTTGACAGTGAGTAAATTAATTTTCATTTTGGGATGAACTATCCCTTTAAAGTAAATAAAACAACAAAACCAAAAAATATCACTCACTGCTCTTGACTGAAGAACTTTAAAACAGTCGCTTTAATAAAAATCAATGTAAAATTTATACAGTGAAGTGTATATAGTATTTTATTTTTATATTTATATTTGTTAATTCAATTTCTTGAATGCTACTGCTAAATACACCTACCATACCTGAAAAATAAAGTGCTGTTTGTTTTATTTGTATATTATGTAATAATGTATTTGTAATGTATACCTTTGCTCTTATTTTTTTTTAATAACAAAGATAAAGTAATTACAAAGATGTAATTTTTATATAGATGTAATATCTTCGCCCACTTTGCCTTAAATGTATGCATTTTATTGTTATTATTTGATATTTTGTTGCCTTGTAAGACTTTGTTTTTAAAATAGAGAAATCGGTTTGGCTGTACTGCTCAGACAACTTGCAAAATAGTAAAACCAACATGACAAAGAAACCAATCATAATCATGAATCATGATTTTCCTGTAAAAAATCTTGATATGATATTTTTACCATATCGCCCACCCTAAAGTAAGACAGTAATATTGTAAAATATTGTTACAATTTAAAAATTATTTTCTATTTTAATATATTTTAAAAAGTAGTTTATTCCTGTGATGGCAAAGCTCCTTTTTCAGCAGGCATTACTCTAGTCTTCAGTGTCACATGATCTTTCATGAATTATTCTAATATGCTGATATGGTGCTCAGGAAATGTTTCTTATTATTAATTTTATCAATATTGAAAACAGTTTTGCTGCTTAATATTTTTGTGGATACTTGCTGAAAAAAGTTTAATTCTTTAAAAAACAATCTTACGACCCCAAACATTTTGTATAGTAGTGTCTTTTAATATTTTTTTTAAATTGTAATTTAAGTTTGAAATGTAAGGAGTTGAGTTAATGGATGAATTCTTTTTTAAAACTCCACATTTAAGTATCAATGATAGTTTGCAACTTGAACCCCTGATGGGCTGTGTCAGTTTTTTACTATTCTGCTCTAGTTGTTATATATGAGATATATCTATATATAATTCTAATCCATTATGAAATTGCGCCAGCAGTAGATCAAGGACGCTATTACAGTAGAGCTTGTGGGGCTGTCAAACAATCTGGATGTCACGTACACACATTGCTAAAGTCTTTATTTTCTTTAACTCTTAGCACTTGCTGAAATCTGGGATGTTTACAGTTGAAGTTTGTGGTAAACCTGTGGCTGTGTGGCAGGTGTTGTAGTTGAACTCCTGCTCTTTCAGATGAAGGATGTTCAAAAGGCTGTGGCTGGCATACAGAGTGATCACTCTCCACACTTTTATCTCTCTCTCCCCACATTAGCACATAGATGAAGCTTCACTTTGTCTCTGCAGCATTAAAACTCACTCGGAATAAACAACACTTCTTCTTATCGGTAATAGACAGATTTCTGACATCCTAAAAAATGCTCATACCATTAATATCCCGGGATTATAATATTCCGACCAGTACAGGTGTCTTTGAGCATCCTGTTTATCTTGGTATTAGGTGTACACAAAGTTAGTTTGTTTGTTACATAAGCACAGATACGGGCACTGACGATTTATTCTTCTTGTATTCTTGAAAGTTAAAACTGTACAGATTACATTTACAACTACAGCAAGAAACAAACGTTTTGCTGTCAGATCTATTTTGTGAGTCAGAAAAGATCCTATTGCTCAGCATCCTGAGCCAATTGCATTCTCTGGCACACTCACACACTTTCTCATCTACATATGAGGCTGTTATAAACACCAGCAGGTGGTTCCTGAGCGTCGGATATATAAACACATTTTCGAGAGTGTGTCGATAATGAGCTGGAGTGTGATATAGCCAGCCAGCCTTGATAAGAGTGCGGACATACGTAGATGCCTGTAGAGGGGTTAACGCAACGGTCTAGAGACACCATTGTGATTTCAAACTGTGCAGGGGAAGGAGCTGGCAGCTTCATAGAAGGCTTTATGGGCTCTCTGTTCCTCTTGTCTTATTTAACCGTTCTGCATCTTTCTATCACTTTTCACACTATGAAGCATGTGGAGCAAAGCGGCATAAACTAAAATATGACTGATGAGGAAGGTACTTCCAATATTTTGTACAATTTTCATCTAAACATGATGTTGGCATTACAAAAATGTCGGGCGAATAGGCCTACAGGTAAAGTAAGAAAATTCTGTCATCACTTACTCACTTTCATTAAACCTGTATGAGTTCCTTCTGCGAACACAAAAGTCACACAGGTTTGAAACAACATGAGGGTGACTAAATAATGATATCATTTTCATTTTTGGGTAAAGTACTTTACTTCAAAGTTCTAAATAAAACAAAGATTACTGAAGTGTGTTTTACAAGAAAGTATTTTTAGTTTTTTTTTTACTTTAATTTTAAGCGTTAATTCAATTTTTTGATTGCTGTTTCTTTGTAAATGTTTGTGAAAATTGTGTCTACGCCATTTTTTTCCCCAGTGTATCTCTTTAAATGGGTCTACATAATATTCTACTATTACTTAAAGTCAGTGTTAAGTTCTTCCTATAACAGTTTAGGACTGTTTTCACCTTTACCCGTTCCTTTACAGATCGGTAAGGGAGCATTTAACAGCACTGTGTGACATTTGTTATAATTATTCCATAAAGGTCAAAGACTCTGAGGGCATAATTATGCAGATGTAGTTCTTTGCAAAACTATTTGGACCCTTAACCATTCTCTCATTTAACTGCATAACCTACATTATACATTAAAATGTAGATATTTTTATTTCTAAGCACTAAAATTAATTATTTTGTGTTTGGTTTCACAAGCATTTACTCCTATCATTCGAATTTGCTTGCAATTAATGTCACAATACATTTAATAAAAAGCACTGCAAGATTTTCTGTCTCTCTTAGTTTTGGTATGAAGATCCAAAATAAGATAAATCTAATTTAATAATCCAAATCCAGGCTGTTTTTGCTCTTGCATAGCTTGAATTGAGTTCCTAGTACATGGCTGGCAGCACCAGAGGACCAGAGAGACCAAATATGCCCTTGCTTAGATGAAAGATCGTCAAAGCCTTCTCTCTTTTAAAAATGATTTCCTCTGCCGTCTCACTGTCCTCAGCTTGATAAATGGTGTTTTGACAGGAATCAACTAACCATACTCCACAAACTACCTGTCCCAGTGTTTTATCCAGACCAATTACACTCCCTTTATTCAAACTCCATCCATCCATGCACACTTGCACATCCTCTTCAATTCACTTCACAGACAGAGAGAATCATAATAAGGATCTAGGGACTTCCAGCAGTCAGTAGATGTACAGGCCTACCCCATCCATTAGCCCACCGCTCTCTGCTCCTGTCCTTCTAAATGAGGTGTAGCTTGTCAAGTGTGTCTGACATGTTGAGGACATTAAATCAATTGTAATCACTCAAGCAGAACTAAAGGAGAACACATAGTGCACAGTGGGAGGCATATAAACTTCAGGCATGCAATGGGAGTCTTCCATGTGCAAAATCAAACTGTGGTTTATATCTAGGGTTTCAACAGCTCAGCTTTGCAGAGCAAAATGCTTACCCTCATATGTTTTGTTTTTACAGAATTTATTGCAGACTTGTGGAAAAATATCTAGTAATTGCACAGCGAGCTGTTTTCTCCTGCCCAGGACTATTGCTTGAAATGGTTTGGTCCATCTAGTAAGCTTGTTTTTGGAGTGTAGGTTCATGTTGCTGGTATTCTTTGCCACTGGAACCATAACATGTCAAAATAGCTCAGACCTCCAACCAAGCAAATGAATGCACTCCAGTCATGTTTACTCCATTCTGGAATGCTTCAGCCGGAGACATGTCCACACCGACCACGAATGAGGAATTTTTAATTTGTTTTTTCTTTTCTGCTGCATTCGGTTGACCTCAGAAATCTGTAACACAACTCAGAAACAACATAGTTTTTAGATAAGAACACTGGTTTTTGTTAAGAGATTACTGACCTTAGATCAGCTTTATAACATGGTAAGGTGTCTAAGAAGTTTTTGAAATAGAATAACCTAGGTGTGATGATCATGGTTCACCGAGCATGCCCATTAACCCAATACAGGAACTGAACAGAGGATTATGTCTATATTAGCAGCTGTAAAGGACTTGCTGATCAAAGAATGTGAGATTCTGTGTAGG